>VMDO01012064.1:0-21416 GCA_007922755.1 Pedetes capensis | reverse complement strand
TTACCTCCTCTCTCCAAGTACAGTCACATAAGGAGTTAGGACTTCAAAATATGGACTCAGAAGCCGGGCCTGTAATCCCAAGGCTCGGGAGGCAGAGGCGGGAAGGTCGCAAGTTCGAGACCAGAGGCAGTCTGCATAACTTAGCGAGACCCTGCCTCAAAAAGTAAAAAATGAGCTGAGGGTGCAGCTCAGTGGTCCAGCACTTGCAGAGCATCCAAGTGCGAGGCCCTGAGTTCAACTCTAGTACGGCACAAAAAAAAAAAAAAATGGACTCGTGGGGGCAGGGGCGCGGTGACTCAGTCCACGCCATGACAGAAGCTAACCAGGCTCCTCTGTCCTAATGCCCAGATTGCGAGATGACTGGCCACTGTTCCAGTCTTCGTACAGACACTTGTGCCGTTCCTCACTTTCTATTTATAACAATAGAAATCCCGAGAGCTCGGCTGCCTGCAGCGCTGGCAACTGCCAGAGCTTCTGGCTCCCGCCATCAGGGCCCTGAACCTTCCCCTGTCTTCTCCATCCCAGGAAACACTCTCTACCTCTCACTTCATACTGCTTACAAGGGTCTTGACTTTTCAGCAATTCGACATTCACTGCGCATTTAAATGCCATCCATTACCATCAAATGGTGACATTTACTTCATTTGTAATTCAGAAAAAGAAAACACATATCCGACTACAGCAAAGAGACGCTGGCATGGACGATAATGGACCCAAACAATTGCCATCCCTTGTATTCCAAGCTTGGAGAACAGAGCTCATAAAAGATTAAAGAGAAAGCCCAGGAGTGGCACGAACAAGTATGAGCAATCGCTTGTCACTTGAGGTTAGCACAGAAGTTATTTTAACAAGATATTACTCGCAGAATTTCCCCCATAAATCTTTTATTAAGTCCAAGAATCTCAGTCAAGATGTTTCCCGTGCAAGATTGTCAGAAATAATGCTCCTTCATAGCTTCCTTTAAAACCTGAGGATAAGAGATGCTAAGTGCTGAACTCACTGACCTTCACATAAACCTAATATTATTATTGACTTTTCTCTACTCTGGGAAGTGAAATATATATCTTTTGGAAGTAACCATTAACGAGCCTGTTTAGATAAACCTGGACAAAGCCGATGAGTATTTATTCTGTGCTCCTATTTGCTTGGAGCAGAAGCCCCTGGTTGGTTGTAATAAGCCTGACACATTCTGATTGTTTTCCATCACCCCTGGGTACCATAAAGAAAAGCAGCCTTGTCAGAGGCAGAAAATACTGTAGAAGCCCAGCGTCTCGGGAACCTTTGCAGGCTATACTGACCTTCCCCAAACAAGTGGGAGGCCTTACTCAGAGATTTCGGGAGGGAATTTTCCTCCTCCTCCTCCTCCTCCTCTTCCTCCCCATCCTCCCCCTCCTCCTTCTTTTCCTCTTCCTCCTCTTCCTCCTCCTCCTCCTCCTCTTCCCCTCTGCTCCCCCTCCTCCTTCTCCTCTTCCTCTTCTTCCTCCTGCTCTTCCCCCTCCTCCCCCTCCTCCTTGTTCTCCTCTTCCTCCTCCCCTTCTTCCTCCTCCTCCTTCTTCTCTCTCTCTCTTCCTCTCTCTCTCTCTTCCTCTCTTCCTCTCTCTCTCTCTCTCTCTCTCTCTCTCTCTCTCTCTCTCTCTCTCCCCCCACCCCCCTCTGTTTTGGTTTGATTTTGGTTTTCACCATGTGGATATCCAGTTGTCCCAGCACCATTTGTGGGAAACCTTATCTTCCTGCCAGTGTATTCCCTTTGTCCTGCTGTCAAAGATCCGTCGACTATATTTGCCTAGATGTATTTGGGGGATCTCTATTCTGCTCCATTGGTCTATATGTCTCTTCCTCCACCAACACCATGCAGTCTTGATTCCCTAGATTTATTATAAATTTGGACATCAGATAGTGTCAGTCCTCCAATTTTGTTTTCCTCGATTGTTGAGTTGGATATTCTAGGTATTTCCTTCCCCCTAGAAACGTTCCCACAGTGACTTGCTGTGATTTTGACATCCATTTCAAGTAGAGTTCAATTTGTCCCAGGTGTTTTCTCCCTTTTATTTGCATCCTTTTTTCATTGTGAAGAAGGAGGAGAAGGAAGAGGGAGAGAGAGAGAGGGAGAGAGAGAGAGAGAGAGAGAGAGAGAGAGGGAGAGAGAGAAGGTACTTTTGAAGAAAGTGTCTGGGAAGTTTTACTGGCTGGGTTTGATACAGCCAAGTCCAGCAGAGGCCGAGTCCCCAGAGGCCATTGTGCATTGTGTGGCTGTCAGCTTCACTCTGAGAAAAGTGGGACTCATTTCTCATTATTGGTCAACTGCCAAGATCATCTTATACATTAAGCATCTTATACAGTAAGATCACTCCCCTGGAATTTAAGATTAATTAAAATAAAAATCCATCCACTTAGAAAATGGGAATGCTTGAAATGGTGCAGAAACAAACACTTTCAGGAAGTCATGTGTGCAATATATACTTGATAAATTTGTCCTCTATGCCTTGGATTTTCAAAAAATAGTATCACTAAATAGGTTGTTAATGTTCTGACACATGCTAGTTTTTTAGGTTTCCCAGTCCCTGCACACTGGATAATTAAAATATATGGTATATTAAGCAAGGCAATTATAACGGGGGGAAGAATGTTTAAAATCTCTCTCTCTCTCAGCCTCTTTCATTATAGACTAGCTTTGCCTATTCCTAAACATATTATAAATTGACACATGGGGTATTCTCTTTTGTGCCTGACTTTTTCATTCTTCATTATGTCTCTTAGATCCACCTGTGTTACTGAATATGGAAGTACCTTATTCTCCTTTTATTTCTGTGGAGTATTGTATTGTATGAATATACCACAATGTAGTTTTCCATTCTGCTTACCCTGCATGAACATTTGGGTTATTTCCAGTTTTTAAGTAAAGCTGACAAGAACATTTTTGTGCATTCTTTTGAAGACTATATATACACTTCTATATCTAACATTAGTTGTTGTTGTTGTTAGGTGCCGTTGAGTCGGTATCCGACTCATAGCGACCCTCTGTACAACAGCGGAAACACTATTGTCAGTGCTTCTCTGCTGTTCATAGGGTTTTCAATGGCAGATTGATTTTCGGGAGGGGGTTGCCAGGTCCTTCTCCCAAGCCTACAGCTTCTGGTGTTCCCAGGCGGTCTCCCATCCAGGTACTAACCAGGCCTGACCCTGCTTAGCTTCTGAGATCTGACGGGATCGGATGCCACAGGGCTACCGCTGCAGGCTAACATTAGTAGATATTACCAATTTTCAAAAAAAAAAAAATCTATGAATTTTCTCTCCTACCAGTCAAGTGTGAGAATTGTAGATGTCCTGGTCCCCACCACCACTTAATAGTAGCAGTCTTTTCTTTCCATCATTCTGGAGAGGATGCGGTGATGTCTTTTGTCATTTGCATTTCCTGATGTGTAATGATGCTGAGGGGCTGGGATTTAGCTCAGTTGTAGAGCGCTGCGCTGCAGTCTCTGAGGTCCCGAGTTCAATTCCCAACACCACAAAAATGGGAGAAGGACCTGGCAATCCACTCCCAAGGCAATCCCGAAACAGCCATTGAAAACCCTATGAGGGTCGCTATGGGTCGGAAACCAACTCGACAGCACCTAACAACAACAACAACAATGATGCTGAGCATCTCTTCATGTGTTTATTTGCTATTTGAAAAGCCCTTTCGTGTGAAGTGACTGCTCAGATCTATTGACTATTTTTTATTAGGTTGTATTTTCCTTACTGGCTTGTATGAGCTCTTTACATATTCTAGATGTAAGTCCTTTGCCGGATATGTTGTTGGCTGCTGCTGAATCAGATCCGACTCATAGCGACCCTATGTACAAGAAAACGAAACACGACCAAACGCTGTGCCATGCACATGATCGTTTTATGTTTGAGCCCAATGTTGTACACACTATGTTTCTTCTCATTTTGAGTCCCGCCACATCAGCAAAATGAGGCCCCAGAGGCTTTGCTCCATTCCCATCATTAAGGTCGACTCGACTTGAGAAGGTAGCTCTTCCTCAGTTGCTTCAAGAATGCCTTCCAGTTAAGCTGGGCATGGTGGCCCATGCCTGTAATCCCAGCGGCTTGGGAGGCGGAGGCAGGAGGATGGCAAGTTCGAGACCAGAGGCAGTCTGCATAACTTAGCAAGACCCTGTCTCAAAAAAGCAAAAAAATGGGCTGAGGGTGCAGCTCAGTGGTCCAGCACTTGCAAAGCATGCAAGCGTGAAGCCCTGGGTTCAATACCCAGGCCTAGGGGAAAAAAAAGAAGAAGAATGCCTTCCAGCCTAAGGAATTCACTTTCCAGCACTATATTTGACGGTGCGTCTCTGCTATTCATAGGGTTGTCAATGGCTAATTGTAGGAGTGGGCTGCCGGGTCCTTCTCCCTAGTCTGTATTAGTCTAGCAGCTCAGCTGAAACCTGCCCACCATGGGTGGCCCTGCTAGCATCTAAACAGCTGGTGGCATAGCTCTTAGCATCACAGCAACATGTAAGCCCCCGCAGCACAAGCTGACAGAGATGTGCCAGATGTATGTGCTATAACTATCTTCTCTAATCCTTGGTTTGCCTTTTTACTCTTAATAGTGTATTTTGATAAGCAGGTGTTCTTCACTGTAATAAAGTAAAATCTGGCAGCCTTTCTTGTGGATAGTATTCAGGAGTGATTGTATCCTGCTCAGCATATCTTTGCCTAAACCACGATCATGAAGATATTCTCTGTTTCCTTCAGATAACATCATGGCTTGCCTTTCATTCTCCATGTGTTATTAAATATGTCACACAATAAATAATTAAAATTCACAGGTCCTAAAACCATTATAGGGCTGGGCTTTAGCTCAGTTGGTAGAGCGCTGCACTGCAGTCTCTGGGGTCCAGAGTTCAATTCCCAGCACCACAAAAATGGGAGCAGGACCTGGCAATCCACTCCCAAGTCAATCCCGAAATAGTCAGCCATTGAAAACCCTATGAGGGTCACTATGAGTCAGACACCGACTCGAGGGCACCTAAAAACAACAACAAAACCATTATAAGGCACCATCATGATGGGACTGATGTGGTATACAGGAACAGGTGCCAGGCAGATGCACTTGAATCTGCACGTGTGGTTTCTGTGATGAGGTCCACACACCTAGGTTCAGACAGAGGCCAGTATGGAGTCACAGTCTTTTTCACAGTGACACATTCGTTGGAAGTTCATTCCTACGTGTGTATTGGAAGTTATTCCAGGGTTAGGACAAGTGAGTGAACTAATAGCTCCAACTAGCCAAGGTGAACTATCACACACTTGAACACACAGGACGCACGCTTTTTTGAAAAAGATTATGGTCCTAAAACAGTAGTTACAAATACAGTCTAATGGTAAAATATGGGGGCTGGGATTGAGCTCAGTTGGTAGAGCATTGCTCTACAGTCTCTGAGGTCCAGGGTTCAATTCCCAGCAAATTCCCGCAAAAATGGGAGAAGGATGTGGCAATCCACTCCCGAGGCACTCCCGAAACAAGCAGCCATTGAAAACACTATGAGGGTTGCTATGAGTCTGACACAACTCGATGGCACCTAACAACAACAATAATATTAAAATATAAGGAAAATATTTGATGTAACCTTGGTGAGTCTGGCATGAATACCACTGTGTTGGCATTAAGTAGTATTAGAAGAGGCAGCAGAACTTTGCTGCAGTCATTCACTCTGGGAGATTCACCCCAGGCCCCTTGATCATACTGGAAACCCAGTGATGGGAAGGCAGATGAAGACCCCACACTCATAATTCATGGCGATCACACCCACCTTCAATTCACAGGGAGATCTGTCCTTCTTCATTGTGAGGACCTGTAGAAATTCTTAATGCTTGGAAAACACACAGCAGCAATCAATACAGATTTGCAGCTGCATCCTCAACGAGTCTTTAAATATTTATGTCGTGCCGTACTTAAGTTACTCTTGGAATTATATTGTATGCAATCCTTATGCATTCAACGGAACGTTGATTAAATATCCACTACTCTGTTTAGCGTTCTGCGTTAAGAAATTACATCCTTTGAGTCAGCAAACAGGCAGTGAGCAAACCGACCCCAGTCAAGAAAGGAGTGGATCCGGCACTGTTTAAGAAGCCACACGTAAGCCTGGGGTACACAGAGTGGTAGAAGGAAAAGAAATGGAAGGAAGCTGTGTAGACATACTGCATGTCCTGTCATGTACCATTCACACCATGCCCCTTCTGCATATACACGTGGGAGCTGGATTCAAACCCATATTGCTCTCACTCCCCAGTCCTCCCCTTGTGGATTCTGTGGTGGTCACAGGCTGGGAGCAGGGAACAGAGTCAGGGCTACGTTGGAAAGTTTGCTTGATGTCAGGTGTTTCTAAGCACATTTAAGGCTGAATATACCTGAGGAGTGGGCTGGGATTTGGCTCAGTTGGTAGAGCGCTGCGCTGCAGTCTCTGAGGTCCCGAGTTTGATTCCCAGCACCGCAAAAATGGGAGAAGGGCCTGGCAATCCACTCCCAAGGCAATCCCGAAACAGTCAGCCATTGAAAACCCTATGAGGGTCGCTATGAGTCGGATACCGACTCAACAGCACCTAACAGCAACAACAATACCTGAGGAGCTTCTCTTCATTTGCAGGGACCCATAGATTTCCCATGTGCGGAATATTAATTGAGGCGAGTGTTTTTGCTGATAGACGCAGGTGGACAGGCTCTTCAATTGCTTCTTCGTTCCTGGAGATATTATTTAGTGCATTTCTTTGATGGCTAGCGATGCACAAATCGGTTTTAATATCAATAATGTGCCATTTGGAAAACATTCCATTTCTGGGCCCGCCAAAAAAACATCCCTCCGTGTCAGGATTTATTGAATCCAATCCTAGGAGGCTGTGGGAGAGCGAAGTTCCTTAAGCAGAAGCATAAACAGATGGTCTTTGGAAAGTGCTCGCGTTCTTAAGCACTGAATTAGTCTTGGACAGAATGGAGTCGCATATGCCGGTACTTGTTGGCCAGCAGGGTGGTAGCAGGGAGACATCAAAACTATCGTGACATTCTCCAAACCTTTGGGCTTAATTTGGGCCTCCGTGATCTGCTAGCAATGGTTCCAAGTTGCCAGGTGCCCCTTCGGTTGAAGAATTTAGGGAAAGAGGACGTGACTGGCCAACAGTAAGGGGATGCTGGAGGGGGCTTAGAGTGGGTGAAAGCATTTGATGCTCAGGACACCCTTCAGGACCACCTCCCCGAGGGCCAGCAATCAGTGAAGCTGTGACTGCCAGCTTTTGGCCCTATCCAAAATAGGACCCCCCACCCCCAAGATAGGGCTGGGATTTAGCTCAGTTGGTAGAACACTGTGCTGCAGTCTCTGAGGTCTTGAGTTCAATTCCCAGCACCACAAAAATGGGAGAAGGGCCTGGCAATCCACTCCCAATACAATCCCGAAACAGTGAGCCATTGAAAACCCTGTGAGGGTCGCTATGAGTTGGATACCGACGCAACAGCACACAACAACAACAACAATAAGATAGGCCAGCAGGTGCTGGGCAGGGCTCAGTTAGCTGTGGAGGGATCCCTCTCTGGATTAACCCTGCCCTGGCCCCCTTCCTCTCCTCCTCTCTTAGGGTCTTTTCCCTCTGCCTTCATGATCCTTGGCGCCTGTCATCTTAACGTGGACATTCTCACCTGGCCTGCAGCACTATCCAGTGCCACCTCCCCTCCCCTGTCCCTCTGCATGTGGCACTTCCATCTGTGCCCTGTAAGTCCCAGCCCAAGAGCCGGTGACCTGCCTTCCCTCCTGGCTCTGGTCCAAAGCCTTGGCCTCAATAAACACTGGAATAGCCAGGCATGGTGGCGCACGCCTGTAATCCCAGCGGCTTGGGAGGCAGAGGCAGGAGGATCACAAGTTGGAGACCAGACACAGTCTGTGTAACTTAGTGAGACCCTGTCTCAAAAAGTAAAAAAAAAAAAAAATGGGCTGGGGACGCAGCTCTGTGGTCCAGCACTTGCAAAGCATGCAGGTGCAAGGTCCTGGGTTCAAACCCCAGTACCACAAAAATTAATTAATTAATTAATTAATTTAATTAAATAATAAACACTGGAATCCTGCTCACCGGTAGAGAGCCTGGCCCATCCCAGGTGCTTAGGAAGGACGTGTTGCATAATCCAACCCAGGGACCCTCCAACAACTCTTCTATTCCACGGCTCTGCCATGCTGAGTCCCAACGGCTGGCCAGGGTCCCTATCCACACTTCCCTCCAGCTCCCTGGACCTTGCATCTCCTCATCCTTCTCTGGACAGGCTCTTGTGCCTCCCATTCTGGCTCCTCTGCCACTTCCAGGTCCCTGGTCACCTCTCTTCTCTCATGCTGTCTAACAGGAGCCATACTCAACCCTAGCCTGGGGATTCCCAAATCTAACCCCTTTTGGAAACTTCTTTTTTATTAAGATGAAATGCACATAACATAAAAGGAACCATTTCAAAGCATACGATTCAATGACATTTGGTACATTACCAATTTTGTGCACTCACAAAAACTGTGTCAAATTGTAGAACATTCTCTCTAACTCCGAAGGAGAGCCTCTACCCATTAAGCAGCCGCTCCACCGATTCCTGACTCCGCTGCCCCTGGAAACCGTAAATGGGTTTACCATTTTGGGCATTTCCTGTGAACGGAATCAACATGATCTTCATGTCTGGCTTCTTCCCTCAGCCTCATGTCTTCAAGTTCCATCCATGTCACAGCATTCATCGGGACGCCATTTCTTTTCAAGCCTGAGTATCATATGCTCTCAAATCCAATCCACACCTTTTCAACAGTTTTGGAGGACTACAGAATCAGATACGGGTTAGAATGGCGTGCAGACTGGATTTCCGGTCGTGAGAGCTCTCGGGACTATATAGTAATGGGGTGGACAGATCACAGTTTGTTTATCCACGCACCTCTGCCTCTGAGATTTCTGTAGCCACCTCACACCATCAGCTGTGGAACTGACCTCGCTCCCACCCCACCCCTGCTCATACCCTTGCTGGTGGTCCCCTTGCTGCATGGGCCATGTCTCCAGGGGGTTTCCTAGCCTAAAACCCTCATAGGGGCTAAGTCTTCATGGAATCCTGCTTGGACAGTGATTGCAAGTTTTCTCCCGCCCCACTGTCCCAACACTTGCCCTCAAGACCTCCCAAAGGCAGGCTGTGTTGTAGCCACTATTCATTCACTCATTCTATCAGCCTTCATCTAGCAAGGCTGCCCTTGTGCCCAGAGCTGCACAGGACAAAACTGTGGGAACAGAGTCCCCCACCTCAAAGAGCCTGAGCACACAGTGCTAAAACCCCATGCTACCCAGAGATCTGCAGAGTGTAAGATGAACCAGCCTCAAGAGCTGCGGATGAGACGCTCCAGCAGGGAATCAGGAAGGAGGGAGCAATGGGCTTCAATAAAGGGCAGGCTTCACCCAGAGGCAAGAAGAACAGAACGAGCCACAAGCTCTGGGAAACAGCACGCGCTGCCCATGAGAAGGTCCTGGCCCATGAGGTGCACGTTGAGGTCAGAAGATGAGGACACTGGGGTTGACAGAGAAGAGGAGACTGTCCCAGAGAGCCATGGGGAGCTGGGAGCAATTTGGGAGGACGGTGTTGCCATGGCAACACTTGGGGAGGACTGATTGACAGCATCGTGGGGCCTGAATGTGGGCCCATACTGATAAAGCCTTCTGAGAAGGCCAGCATTGCCCAGGACAGCCTCCTAACTAGCTCACAAGTGTTGCATGAAAACAGGGCCGAAATTTTTAGAAATCTAAGCTAATATTACCAAACGTTAAGACCGAACCTAGGGCTGATAGAAACCAGAGCACTCACCATACTGTCCTATACACTTTCATGAGTGTGTAAAGTACATCACAATAGGAACTTTTTAGGGAAACTTGTTGTTATTAGGTGTCATTGAGTCGTGTCCAACTCATGTTGTTGTTGTTGTTGTTGTTGTTAGGTGCTGTGGAGTCGGTATCCGACTCATAGCGACCCTCATAGGGTTTTCAATGGCTGACTGTTTCAGGATTGCCTTGGGAGTGGATTGCCAGGTCCTTCTCCCATTTATGCAGTGCTGGGAATCAAACTCAGACCTCAGAGACTGCAGAGTGGCGCTCTACCAACTGAGCTCCAAAAGTGTGGCTGTGTAAGTGTAGGACACACTTAAGTGAAACAAAGTTTGTTGTTGTTGTTGTTGCTGTTGTTGTTGTTGTTGTTGTTAGGTGCAATCAAGTCATTTCTGATTTGTTCTGATTTCCCAGAGCAGGCAAGTATTGTTTGGAGCAGGGTTTTATTAGACTGTATAAATGCAGGTAGGGAAGGAAATTCCCCATTCACAGTCAATGGAACTATGCCATGCACTATTTTGGTTTCAGAATTTTGGTGTCCTGAGATGCCAGCTCCAAGTTGCCATCACTCAAGCAAGAGGGTGCGGCCTGAGATCGCTTTGTGCTTTGCTCATGTCTGCTGCTGAGTCACTCACAAGGATGGCAACAGCGAGGACTCCTCCATTTCACCAGCTTTCCCCAGTAAGGGGAATGAAACTGAGTAGGTTTGACTTAATGGATAAGCAGTTCTAGGTAGAAAACTGCCTTAGTGAGCAGCTACCTCTGCTTGATTCCAATGACGGTGGCAGGAAAGACATCCACCTCCCTATGCCTAACCCCTCTTCCTTCACTCTAATCAAGTTCTTAGCTTGGACTTCCAAAGGGTGAATATAAAAATGACATTTACAACCAGGCGCAGTGGCACACACCTATAATCGCAGTGGCTCAGGAGGTGGAGGCAGGAGGATTGCAAGTTCAAGACCAGAGGCAGTCTGCGTAACTTAGCGAGACTCTGTCTCAAAAAAGTTTAAAAAAGTGGACTTGGGGTGCAGCTCAGTGGCCCCGCACTTGCAAAGCATGCAGGTGCGAGGCCCTGGGTTCAACTCCTGGTACCACCAAAAAAAAAAAAAGACATTTACCAGACTCCTTTGCAGATAGGAGAAGCTTCTGGATGAAGTTCTAAACAACAGGAAGAGCAGAAATAAAGTACTATCTTTAAAGAAAAGGAGCAGGCCCTCTCTTTTCCATTTACCCCCTCCTGATGGACAAAAGGAGAGGGTGGTCAGCCACCTTCACTGTGCCTACAAGGGCAACAAGCTAAAGACTGTGGAGCCACAAGAGAGAAGGCGTTTGTACTCTGACAGCTTCGGTGGGAAGAATCACTTTCCTGCTCAGACGTTCACATAAGTGAGAAATAGACACCTGATTTGGTTAAGCGGTGGTATTAGGTCTTTGTCACAGACAAATAAAACCATATCCTAGCACCGATCCCTCAGGCGTTGCCTGATTGCTTTCTCCTTCATCAATGCACCCTGGAGGCATAACAAGGATGGGAGCAATGCCCCTACGGAAGGCTCTTCAGAGAAAGTGATATGTGAACCGAGTCTTGGAGGATATGGAGCTCAAACAACCCAGCTGGGGAGGGTAAATCTTGGGAAACTCAGAGAGAAAAAGAAATGATATGCTCATCTATTGTTCAACAGCTGTGTGCGCACACATACACACAGAGTCCCCAGAGGAGGGGAGAAGGGCAGGGGAGGAATCCCTGAGATGCAGAAGAAAGCGCGTCTATCCAAGTTAAACAGGGAGGAGAGGCAAAGGAGGGTACAGTATCCACTGGGAGCCTCTGGCTGCAAGAAACAAAACCCCAGCACAATTGGATTAAGCCAACAAAGTCATTGCCTCACAGGACACCAAACTCGAGGGAGATGGGATGTTAAGGATGGCTGATCAGGAAAGCCAGTGATGTCACCCAAATCAACTGTCTCCCCCTGGCCCAGTTTCTACCACCTTCATCGTTAGCTTCATTCTACAGCTGTTCGTTCCCCTCTGTAAGACAGCTGAGTGTAGCATTCAGAGCAACAGGCTTCTCCATTCACACGCAGAGGGAGGAAGAAATGCTAGCTGTCTTAAAAGGAGGGAAGAACTTTCTTTTTTTTAGTTAGAAATTTTTAATGTACACCTTAATGTGATTCATTCTGACATGCTTTTCATTGTGATATTTCCATATATGCATTTTGTTGTACATTATTCATATAGGTTACTCCTCTCCCTCTTGTATGCTGAGGGAGAAAAAACTTTCTCAGAAGCGTCCAGAGGAAAATCTCAAATATCATTGGCCAGAATTTAGTCCCCAGTCTTTGGCAAAGGAAACACTGGACCTTAGCCCTGACTTGCCGCCCCATAGTGGGAGATGGGTGGGGTGGGTAAGGAAGAGCCAAATCAATGTACCCCAACATTTGCTTAAAGGGACGGGGGCCAAAGTTTTGAAATAATTTCAGCCCGATAGCTCTGTTTCTTCTGAAAGAAGAGGGAAGTCCTTTGCTACCGAATAAAGAAATAGAGATCTTCAATTTCTACCTACTTTTTTTTTTCATGTCTTCTATTTCAGCTGAAAATGTCAGGTCGGGAAGGGAGGAGAGAATTAAGAATTAAATGAGTAAACAAGGTAGCCCTCGCAGTGGCCCCAGCAAGAGCAGGCATTCGCCAGGGGTAATGTCGAAGGTTAAGTATAAGAAAAAAAAAGTGAGCAATTATAGTTGTTCATTCTTCTGCTTAAAATGGAGAGTAAAGGTCACAAATCAAATCAAATCACCACATTAGTCCAGGACTCACCTGCCTCCAATCGCCTCCGTCCCTTTGTTTGTGTGCGATAAAGCCCCCCCTGTTCCATTAAATAGAAGGCCAGGGCTCTCCAGACTGTGACAATGGAGCCAACAAGTGAGGGTCAGGCAGCCTTCAGGTTAATTGCTCCATTGAAGCCACAGGGTCTGAGGCTCCAGTGGGAGTCTAGGTGTCTACCACATCGGAGGAAGTTTGCACTGGGTTGATGCAAAAAAGAGAAAAGTAATGAGGTGTGCTCCTACAGACGAAACGAAGTCAGTACAAAGCTCTCTCCTCCACCCCAAGAATCAGGCCTTCCGCTTTCACGGCAGGGGAAAATTCTATTTTCTAAAATGATTGTGATAGTAGAGGTGAATTTGGGGTTTGTAAATGGCTGGGATTTAGCTCAGTTGGTAGAGAGCTGCACTGCAGTCTCTGAGGTCCCGAGTTCGATTCCCAGCACCGCAAAAATGGGAGAAGGACCTGGCAATCCACTGCCAAGGCAATCCCGAAACAATCAGCCATTGAAAACCCTATGAGGGGTGCTATGAGTCAGATACCGACTCGACGGCACCTAACAACAACCACAACAAATGTCTTCCTGACCTGAATAAAGAAAAAAATGGCAATCCCATGCCAGTGCCTGACACTGCAAGCTCCAGATCATGCTGGACAGGGAAACCCACTCAGCTGGGGTCACTGATCGGGTCTGTCCTCTACGGCAGGAGAGACCTCGTTTACGTTCCTGTCTCTCTTGAGGACAGGGACCCTGAAATGTGCCCCTTTGTCCTCTGCATCTGAAATAGGCTTGGCCCAAAGGTGTGCTCAGTCTGGCCAGATCCCACCTCAACTCTTCTCCAGATTAAACAATTCCATGTCCGGAACCCATTAGCCAAGTGTTTATTTCTCAGCACTTCCTGAGTATTCATCCTTTATTCTCTGACAAGTCTCGGGGTCTCCTTCCTGAGCCCTGGGGACCCTCAGGTACCCACGGGGACCAACTCACATCAGGTGCCCGTGGTAGAGCTTCCCTGGTCACTCTGGCTGGTCAGTTGCCCTGCTCCAAGGGAAAGTCCGTTACCCGTGAACTGTCATGGCTCTGGCTTCTGTTCCTCTGGACCAGACCTACAGCATATCTGCCTTCCCTGATGCTGACAGCTTTGGAGAGCACAGGCTGCTTGCTTTGTAGCATGTTCTCCAATTTTGGGGGGGTTAATGAAAGGAAGGAGAGAGTAAGCAAAATCATGAACTTCCCAGAATATAAGATCAAACAAAATTAATGTTATAGCAGATGTTTGAATTAACTACAGACAGCAAGAACCAAACATCTCATTCCCAATATAATGATTGAGAAAGATGCAAAGTTGTCAGAGTCAAAATGGAGGCCCTTGTGTCAAGCCCGAAGGGTAAAAATAAGAATACTATGACAAATAAAACAAGGAGGTCCGGAAGGAGGGAATCTCATGCACTTATAACTGATACCAAAGAACGATCACAAAGGACTCTGCCAGGACCCAAGGTTGCACAGAGGCCACTGCAACCTTGCACAGAAAACATTTCTGCAAGGATGTCTGCTGAAGAACTGCCTGTCCAACGTTGGACTGACACCAGCCTGGCCACTGATCCTTGCAGTCAGGGATAATTGAGTGAAAATAACGTACGTAGTCCTCCTCATTCCGCCTGTAACACATCCCCTTGCCTCGACCTCCTGGAATACACACACACTTTACTAAGTCACGCACATTCCCATTGCTGTGCTGCTCTCAAAGAAGCTTATTAATGTCTGGAAGAGATCTCTGTCATTTGGGTCTCGACAAAGGCTTCCCAGGGACATAAGGCAAATCACCTCGGATCGTAACAAGACAACCCGGAAGAAAAGGTGCACATGAAGAGTGAACTCATGAAAACCTCTCGACTTCATTGATAGCCAGGGCCTTGGCCCTTACAATGAGGAGTTTTTAACCCATGATGGAGCTGAACCGTTTTGGTTTTGTTTGTTTTGGGGGTTGGTTTGTTTGTTTGTTTTATGGCACTTGGGAGTTGAACCAAGGGCCTCACGCACACATTGCAAGGGTTCTAGCACTGAACGCACTCCCACCCCCTTTCTTATTTTTAATTTTGAGACAGGGCCTTGTTAAGTTACACAGGCTGCCTCCGGTCTCGGACTTGTGATCCTCCTGCCTCTGCCTCCTGAGTAGCTGGGATAACAGGCATGTGCCACAGCACTCGCCCTGATAGAGCCAAAAATTTTAAATGTGGATAGCACCCAGGGCTGACAACAGGATGAGGAATCTGGTGGGAGTATGAACTGTTAGCTCTTTGAATGGAATCTTGCACAGCTTCTAGAAGTTTAAGTATCAACATAGCTTGACCCAGGTCTCCATTTGAACCCTCCCTGAGGACAAGAAAGAAGGCTGAAAACCAAGGGTTGGTGGTAGAATTTTCATCTGTAACAACAAAAGCTCAAGAAATGTCACACTCTTCCCCCTCTGGATGAAATTTAATCTTGTCGGAGACCCTGTGGACTGAGTTGGCAAGTGATTTGGTCAATCTGTCATTTTAGGAATTCTGCTCCTTCCCCAGCGTCACCGAGGGAGGCCCAGCATTACCCAAAACAGACCCAGAAGGGCCATTTGGTCTCAAAACCATGTTGGTCTTCACAGCCCAGCTCATGGGAGATCAGCTTCTCTGCTTCTGTGCCTGGAAGCACGGACTTTGTCCTGAAGCCCACCTCATCCCTCTCTATCCTGAGGGTTTGTCGCCTCCCCAGAAGTCTCGGGGAATGGGGTTCAGGCCCAGTACAAGGCCCCTTCCTCATCCCAATATCAGAAGAAGCTTCTAAATGCTTCCACCTCTTAAGGAACTTTCTTCCCATCTTCCTCCAAGCCTTCCCAAGCCAGGCTCTCTCCTCACCCCATAAAAGTCCAGATGGAAGTCCCCAGATTGCCACTTATTTACCAGGCCATGCCAAGGCTTCCAAAAATCCTTCTCCATCTGAGTGATAAACACAACCTAGGCTTAACTTCCTGAGAGAAGGAATGTGCCCTGTATTTTGGCTTCAGCCAAGTACAAGGCATGGCAAATGATAGATCTTCAGTCAGTGTTTGAAGAATGAATAGAGAAATCAGAATATGGATGGATAGACTATGGATAAGTGGGTGGATGGATGGGGGCATGAGGAGGAGTAGGAGGATGGCTGGGTAGGTAAATGGCTGGGTGAATGGATAGGTGTTGAATTGATGATGGATGGGTTGGCGGGCAGATAGATGGACTGACAGGTGGATAGGAAGATGCAAAGGTAGATGAATGTTTGGATGATGGATGGGGGCACAGTTGGATGGATAGACTGGTGTTCAGGGGGAGAGATGGATGGATAGTGGGTGGGTGGGTGGGTGAATAGGTAGATCGATGAGTGGTTGGATAGCTGAATGGACTGATGATGGATGGGTGGGTAAATGGATGAATGCGTAGGTAAATAAGGAGATGAGTGGGTGGTTGGGTGGGTAAAGGGTGGGTAGGTGGATGGCTGAATAGAAGGATGATGGGTGAGTCATGGCTGAATGGACGCATAGGTGTTTGGGTGGGCAGATGGATGGATGGCTGGATGATGGGTGCATCAGTGGATAAGTAGAGAGACGAGTGGACGGGTAGGTAAGTGGATTGGTGGGTGGATAGCTGAGTGAACTGATGATGGATGGATAGTGGGTGGGTAGCTAAGTAGATGAAAGGGCAGAAGGATGAGTGGGTGGGTGGGTGGGTGGGTGGATTGAAAAATGTGAGTAACAGTGTTTGGGGACACCATAGCCAAGAAGCCCAGACAAGAACCTCCTTCTCTCCCCAATCTCAGTCGAGGAAGCAACAGCTAAGAGCCCTCTTGAGGAGTGGCCAACCTATTGTGGCCCTTCTTTCCCCAAGGTCTAGGCCATTGACCTTGGGCTTTGGAAGGGGCTCTGAAGTATGCCTAGAGCCCCTCTTCTCTTCGCAACTCTCAGGCCAGTACAACAGACCTCACCTAGGACATGCCTCATGGACCTCACACCCCTCCCTGGAACAAAACAGCTAACATGCATTTGTTGGATGAATGAAGGAATCTGTCAAGCAAAATACAGGAAATAAATCACCCCTAATTCTGCCATAGCCCCCACACATCTGTCAGTTTGCCACACTGTGGGGGCTTGTATGTTGCGATGAGGCTGAAAGCTATGCCACCAGTATCTCAGATACCAGTATGGTCACCCGTGGTGGACAGGTTTCAGCGAGCTTCCACATTAAGCCTGACTAGGGAGTAGGACCTTGTGAACCACTCCGGAAACAACTAGCCATTGAAAACCCTGTGAATAGCAAAGAAGCACTGTCAGATATAGTGCCAGAAAATGAGCCGCCCAGGTTGGAAGGCACTCAGAAGACTACTGGGGAAGAGTTGCCTCCTCAAAGTATAGTCTGCCTTGATGACGGAAATGAAGTAAAGCCCCAGGGACCTCCATTTACTGATGTGGCATGACTCAAAATGAGGAGAAACAACTGTAAACATCCATTAATAATTGGAACATGGACTGTATGTAGTATGAATCTAGAAAAATTAGAAATCAGAGGCACCTAACAACAACAACAATTCTGCCATCCAGAAACAGAGTAATATCACACACAAGCAAAATTTTACTAAAGATCATTCAAAAGCAACAGCAGCAGTATGTAGACAGGGAACTGCCAGAAAATCAAGCCAGATTCAGAAGAGGGTGGGAAACCAGGGACATCATTGCTGATGTCAGGTGGATATTAGCCAAAAGCAGAGAATATCAAAATGATGTCTATCTATGTTTTATTGACTATGCAAAGGCATTTGACTGTGGATCATAACAAATTATGGATAACACTTCGGAAAATGGGAATACCAGAACACCTAATTGTGCTCATGAGAAATCCGTATGTGAACCAGGAGGCAGTTGTTTGAATAGAACAAGGAAACACTGCCAGATTTAAAGTTGAGAAGGGTGTGCATCAGGGCTGTATACTTTCATCATATCTCTTCAATTTATATGCTGAGCAAATAATCCAAGAAGCTGGACTGTATGAAGAAGAATGTGGCATCAGGATTGGAGGAAGACTCATCAACAACCTGCATTATGCAGATGACACAACTCTGCTTTCTGAAAATGAAGAGGATTTAAAACATTTACTGATAAAGATCAAAGATCATAGCCTTCAATATGGGTTACGACTAAACATCAACAAAACAAAAACTGCTACAACTGGGTCAGCACGCAACTTCACAATGTATGGAGAAAAGACTGAGGTTGTCCATGATTTTGCTTTGCTTGGCTCTACTATCAACACCTATGAAAGCAGCAGTCAAGAAATCAAAAGACGCATTGCCTTGGGAAAAGCTGTGGCAAAAGATCTCTTTAGAGTATCGAAAAGCAAAGATGTCACATTGAAGACGAAGGTGCGCCTGACTCATGCCATGGTATTTTCAGTTGTATTGTATGGTTGTGAAAAATGGACATTGAACAAGGGCGACAGGAAAAGAATTTATGCTTTTGAATTGTGGTACTGAAGATGATTATTGAATATACCATGGGCTGCAAAAAGAACCAACAGATCTGTCCTAGAAGAAGTGCAGCCAGAGTGCTCCTTGGAAGCAAGGATGGCCAGATTGTATCTTACATATTTCGGACATGTAGTCAGGGGGGACCAATCCCTGGAGAAAGACATCCTGTTTGGGAGAGTGGCAGGTCAACAAAGAAAAGGAAAACCCTCCGCCAGATGGATTGACACAGTGTCTGCAACAATGGGCTTAAACATAAATAAGATCGTGTGCCTGGCACAGAATCAGGGAATGTTTCATTCCACTGTACATAGGGTTGCTATGAGTCAGACTCGAGTTAAAGGCACCTAACAACAACAATTCTGCCATTCAGAAACAGAGTAGTAGTTACCAGTTTTGTGTATAATTTTCCATTATTTTTAATTAGCAAGAATATGTTTTCAACACAAAATGGATCGTGCTATTATATAACACTTTGTAGTCAGCTTTTTTCTTATGACAATATATGTTGAATAATTTCCTCTTTACTCAATATTCCTCAAAAACATAATATGCCATTATATAAATGTACCATAATTTATTCACCCAACCTCCATTTATTGTTCCAGTGGCTTGTTATTATAAGCTCTGCTATGATGGACATCACAACTCTATTTTTACAAACACCCAAGATTACTTCCTCAGAGGAACCCCTGTTTGCAGATTTGCTCCATCAAAGGACATACAGCAGCATAAGGATTTTCTTGAGAGTCGCCAGATTGTCCTCTAGAAAGATTGTGCTCATCCACATTCCTGCCAGCAGCGTGAGAGAATCCATGCATCTGGCACGCTAAGCTGGTCTGGTTTTTAAACAAACATATAAGCAGTTGCAATTTGAGAAAAGCTCTTTTTTATGGGACACAAGAAGATTCAGGTCACCCGTTCCCATGGCCCAATCCACTGTGGCACTTCTTGAGAGTCATTTTCATTTCTAAAACGCGCCCATCACAAAGGGTCTGGTGTCTCATGAAGAACAATGATGTGCTGGGGATGTAGCTCAGTGGTAGAGCCTTTGCCTAGTGTGCGCAAGGCCCTGGGTTCCACCCCCAGAGTGGAAGGAAGGAAGGAAGGAGAGAAAAAGAGAGAGAGAGAAAGTAAGATAGGAAAGAAAGAAAGAAAGAAAGAAAGAAAGAAGAAAAGGAAGAGAGAGAAAGGAAGACAGGAAGGAAAGAAAGAAAGAGAGAGAGAAAGAAAGAAAAGAATGAGAAAGAAGAAAGAGAAAGGAAGAAAGGAAAGAAAGAAAAAGAAGAAAGAAAAAGAGAAAGAAGAGAAAGAGGAGAGAGAAAGAAGAGAGAAAGGAGGGAAGAAAGAAAGAAAGAGAAGAAAGAAAGAGAGAGAGAAAGAGAAAGAAAAGAGAAAGGAAGACAGGGAAGAAAGAAAGAAAGAAAGAGAGAGAGAAAGAGAGAGAGAAAAGACTGAGAAAGAAGAAAGAGAAAGGAAGAAAGAGAAGAAAGAAAAAGAGAAAGAAGAGAAAGAGGAAAGAAAGAGAAAGAAGAGAGAAAGGAGGGAAGAAAGGAAGAGAAGAAAGAGAGAAACGAAGACAGGGAAGAAGGAAAGAAAAAGAAAGAAAGAAAGGAAGGAAGGAAAAGAAAGAAGAAAGACAGAAGGGAGAAAGAGAGAGAGAGAGAGAGAGAGAGAACAATGATCCCTGCCCACAATGTTGATGCCAAGGGCAGAGAAGCAAAGGGAAGCAGCCAGAGTCGGCTCCCGCGGCCTGGGAAGGCCGTGGCCCTGAGCAGCAGCGCCGCCCTCGGCGGGCACCTTCACAGAAGGCAGGGCTACCACCACAGCCCTGATTTCCTTCTTCAAATCAATCTTTATTTTTAACTGACCCCGTGGTTGTCCATATCGATGGGCTACAGCATGACGTTTCGATACATACAAAGGGTAATGATCAGGTCAAGGCAAATGGCATCTCTGTCACCCCCCACATTTCCTTGTCTTACTGTTGGGAACGCTGCAAATCCTCTGTGGTGGCCTGAGGAGGAAGGTTGGGTCCCCAGCGGGCAGTGCTATTTTGGGAGGCTCTGGACGTCTGGGAGGCGGGGCTTGTTGGAGGAAGGAGGTTACTTGGGCGGGTCCTTGAAGGCTGTCCTGGGCCCCTGGGCCCTTCTTCCTTTGCTTGCAGGCGCTATGAGGTGAACAGGCCTCTTCCGTCACGTGCCCCCACAACCCAGATATTCTGCCCAGCGCAGGGCCCGAACCTCTGAAACGCTGAGGGAAAATAAATCTTATCCTCCTCGGTTGTTTCTGTCGGGTATTTGGTGATAGCAATGCCAAAGTGAGGCGTACACTACTTGCTATTTTCAAATGTTCTATTAATTATGGGGACCCACAGTTACCCCACAGTGCTATAGAACAGCTGCACCCTGGCCCCCGTGAACCGCTACTCTCTTTCTCCCCTCCCCCACACTCTTCCCCAGGCGCTTCTATTCTTTTATTTCTTTCAGATCAACTTTTTAGCTTCCACGTCTAAGTAAGAACCTGCATTATTCGTCTGTCTGTTCCTGACTGATTTCACTTAACATAATGCCTTCTAGTTCCACCCAGGTTGCTGCAAATGACAGAATTTCATTTTTTATAGCTGAATAGTATTCCATTGTACATCTACACCACATTTTCTTTATACATCCGTCTGTCCGTGAACATCTAGGTTGATTCCTTCTGTTGGCCGATGCATACACCTTAGTTTTAATAAGTGATCTCCATCATAATTATGGTCTTTTTCTCATTAGAGAACACTGAAGAAGTAGAAAGCATGGGGGCAGGGTGCTCATCTGTTCTTTCCTGCAAAAACCTAGTGTAATACTACATTGTATTTCCTTCTGTGCTTTTCCCCCATGTACAGATTATTTCTTATATGTGGTTGTAATAACAGTAATAGAGCTGGGTGTTCAGTTTTCTTTTTACTTATTTATCAACATACTATAAGCATTTTTTAATCTTGTAAGTCCCCGAAACCTAATTTTAGCAAGTGTATACTATTCCTTCAAGTGGATGGGACATAGCTTCCCCATGCCCCCGAGGGACACATAAGTTATATTCAGTGCGATTAACAGCAGTGTGACAGCAACATTGTGCATACAACATTGGCGCATGCCCCATCTCTTAGTTCCCTGCATTAGATGCATTAGAACATCATTAAAGAATTCATTTAGAGGGAACTAAGGCACAC
>VMDO01012063.1:0-63598 GCA_007922755.1 Pedetes capensis | reverse complement strand
TTAAAATAATTTTCTCTAATTCCATCCATTTTGCTGCAAATGACCCTATTTCATTTTTCTTGATTGCTGAATAGTATTCCATTGTGTATGTATACCATAGTTTTTTTATCCATTCTTCTGTTGAAGGGCACTTTGGTTGATTCCATATCTTTGCTATTGTGAAAAGCGCTGCATTGAACATGGAGATGCAGGTGTCTCTGTGGTATGATGACTCATCTCCCTTTGGGTAAATTCCCAATAGTGTTATAGCTGGGTCATGCCCCTCACTTCTTAAAGCGTGTCACCTGACACTTGGGGGCCGAGCTCCCGCAGGCCTGTCTTCTCTCCACCTGGCCTTCTTTCCTGTCACTGGATACCTGCCCTGTGCCCACAGCGGCTTCCTCCCCACACTTCCTGCCTGGCCCTGCACGCCCAGCCTGCTGTGGTCTTCTAGGCACCTGCCCTCCTCCTGCCAGAGAACGTATGTGTGTGTGTGTGTGGGGGGGTTCAGCCAGCTTTGGGACCCCCTCTCTCATGTGTGCTTATTCCCCAGCCCTCTCAAGAGGCCAGCCGGCTCTTTCAGGACGAAAGGACCAACCCTTCAGAGCAACAATGTGGGAAGGGGATGAGGAGAGAGGCTCAGGGTCCCGAGGAGACAGGCTGGTGCTTACCCCTGGCTCCCTAGGCTGGAAACCCCTGTGTCCCACAGTGCCCATTGCAGAGAAGGGCTCTGTGCTTGGTGTGAGGCCCTACCACTGCTCTCTGGACTTTTTCTTTTTTCTTTCTTTCTTTTTTTTTTTTTTTTTTTTTTGAGACAGGGTCTCACCATGTAGCCCTGGCTGGCCTGGAACTTGTAATCCTCCTGCCTCAGTCTCCCGAGACTGAGATTACCACTTCTGCACCCGGCTAGAAATTGCAATCATGACTAAACAAAGAGCCTCCTCATTTTTATTCTGCCCTGAGCTCTGCAAGTGCATGGCCAGTCCTGGATCTTGGGCAGGATAGTGACAGATACAGTGCCCCGGGGGTGGCTGTGCCAGGCACTGTACGTTCACACGTCTTCCTGCAAGCCTGGAAGGTAATTATCACTTTACAGGTGAGGAAATGGGCCTCTTGCCTGTCTGAGGTCATCCCCTGAGGCCAGGAGTGCCAGCTTCCTAGGTCAGATCTGTGCTTAGTCAGGTCCTGGCCTCCCTGGCCAGCTCTGTGCTGTTCCCCACCCTGCCTTCCTGGGTTGCCTGGGGCACCAGCACTAGGCTGGACCTCCACAGAAAGGTCTCTTTCAAGTCGGGCACGGTGGCGCATGACTGTAATCCCAGCAGTTTGGGAGGTGGAGGCAGGAGGATCGCAAGGTCGAGACCAGAGGCAGTTTGCATCACTTAGCGAGACCCTGTCTCAAATAAAGTAAAAAAATGGGCTGAGGTGCAGCTCAGTGGTCCAGCACTTGCAAAGCATGCAAGCACAAGGCCCTGGGTTCAACCCCCCAGTACCAAAAAAAAAAAAAAAGGGCGGTCTCTTTCTGGATGTTTCTGGGGGGATGCTTCATGATTGCCCTGAATGCACCTGAATGAGGTCTTCGGACCCAGTGGGGCCAATCCCATTTCCTCTCTGGCAATTTTCCTCAGGTCACTTTGCCGTACCCCCAAGTTCCTTCTCCCAGGAGCCTGGGGCCTGCCTGGGTTGGTCGCCCCAGGCACAATCTCTGACTCCTTTGCTGCTGTAGCCCCCCGCATTTCCCTGGACCTGTGAGTTAGCCTGGCTCCGCCCCTTCCACCAGAGAGCCCCGCCCTGCGCGGAGCCTCAGGTGCGTGTCTGCGCAGTCGGGTGACGGGACCTGCCAGTGCTGATGGACGGTGGTGATGTACAGGCCGGGCGCACACCTGGCCCAGACCCCCAGGAGCGGTTCGGGAACAGGCAGTTGCCATCCGCACTCCAGGTGGACAACTGTGTTCTCCACGGTCCGGCGACTTTGCTTTTTCATAGTTCACTGGCCATTCATCCTGTGGCCGCCCAGAGAAATTACGTGCTTACTGCGTGAGTGGCTAGGAAGCCAGAGGAGCTCTTTATTCTAAAGTACAGTGGGGTTTCATCCTTTCTTTCTTTTTCTTTTTTGTTGTACTTGGGGGTGGAACCCAGGACCTCGCACGTGTTTTGCACGTGCTCCGCCACTGGGCCACGCCCCCAACCCATTTAGGTTCTTTATTTTGAGACAGGGTCTCACTAAGTGGCACGGGCTGCCTCTGGCCTTGAACTTGCGATCCTCCTGCCTCCACCTCCTGAGTCCCTGGTGTCACAGGCCTGAGTTTCATCTTTTTTTTTTTTTTTTTTTGCGGTACTGGGGATTGAACCCAGGGCCTCGCACTTGCTTGCTTTGCAAGTGCTGGACCACTGAGCTGCACCCCTGCCCGTTTTTTTACTTTATTTGAGACAGGGTCTCGCTAAGTTATGCAGACTGCCTCTGGTCTCGAACTTGCGATCCTCCTGCCTCTGCCTCCCGAGCCTCTGGATTACAGGCGTGCGCCACTGTGCCCGGCTGAGTTTCACCTTTGACAAGTGTCTTACCCACTGCTGAGCTCTCTCTCATGTGGCAGCTTCCCGTGGAACCTTGCTGGTAGACTGTGCTGTGTCACCGTGCCGGCTGACACTAACAGCCCCTCGTGTTCCCTGGCTGCCATAGCACATCCTGGGCCTCCAGTGTCTCGGCAGGGCCTCATTGTTGATCCAGACCAGAATGAGTGACCAGACAACAGACAGTACCGCCCACGGATTCCTAGGTAGGTAGGGGGCCTAGGCCTGCTCTCTCAGCTCTCCCTTAGCCTGGCAGAGAGGGAGGGATGGAGAATTCCCATTGCTCCCCGGGGAAGATGTGGAAAACCACTGAGAATAGAAGGTGTCATTCCAGCATGGGGTGGCCGGAGGAAGGGATGAGCAGGGTGAGCCAGCCAGGGGCCAGTGGGGTGGGCAGGACAGGGAGAGAGGCATCCACAGGACAGCCCTGCTCCAGGACGGGCCAGCCCGCAAGCAGGAATCCCTAACCCATTAGCTACCACAAGGCAGTGCAGCGGGACGCTGAAGGTTACAATAGTGGGCAGGTGCCAGGCTGCTGGTTTTAGAGCCAGAGCAGGGTGCTGGCAGCCCTAAGTCTCTGGCTTCTAAAGCCTGCAGCCCTACCCCCTGGCTCCCAGGGCTTGGAACTGTGAGCCTCTGGGTCTGCTGGGCCCTGGGGACTTAAGGGCCTTGGTCTGTCCACTCTAGAGAAGCCTCTCCTGGGTACTCACAATTTCTATCCTGGTAGAGCAAAAGGTTTTTGTTGTTGTTGTTAGGGGCCGTCAAGTCGTGCCCAACTCATGGCGACCCTTATAGGGTTTTCCATGGCTGATTGTTTTGGGATTGCCTTGGATTTAGCTCAGTTGGTAGAGCGCCGCTCTATAGTCTCTGAGGTCCTGAGTTTGATTCCCAGTACTGCAAAAATGGGAGAAGGACGTGGTAACCCACTCCCAAGGCAATCCTGAAACAATCTGCCATTGAAAACCCTGTGAGGGTTGCTGTGAGTCGGACACGACTCAACGGCACCTAACAACAGAGCAAAAGGAGCCCAGGCGGCTGGTTGGAGTCATTACCTTCCCCAGATGCCTTAGAGATGCCAGAGAAAACCTCAGAGATGGAGTCCGTACCCCAGCTGATCCTAAGGGGCTGTTTAATGTTAGTTGCTGTTGAGTTGTATCCGACTCATAGCAATCCTCATAGGGTTTTCAATGGCTGATTGTTTTGGGATTGCTTCAGGAGTGGATTTCCACATCCTTCTCCCATTTTTATGGTCCTGGGAATCAAACCTAGGACCTCAGAGACTGCAGAGTGGTGCACGCTACCAACTGAGCTAAATCCCAGCCCCACCTTATTAGTATCTGAGACCTTTCATGGATAGCTGAGAACATTTGTAGAAGCCTCCAGCCGCCGAGAATGTTGGGAAAACCTGCTGGGGAAGGAGACAGACAGGGGAAACGCAGGCAATGGTTATTGCTGGCTTGCCCCTTTGTCTCTCAGTTGCCCTATTTATAAAATAAAAATCAGCATGCCCAAATTGACAGACGTGTTTGAAGGATGAAATGCTTGGGACTGCTTTTAAGAAAACAAGCATGCTGCCCAAATGCCGGATGAGACACGCTCTCGTGGGTGTTCTCAGGCTCCAGTCTCGAGGGCAGGAGTCTTCTCCAGGTCACCTCGCGCTCTTCCTACAGCGTGGAGCAGAGCAGGCGGCAGCCACTACTCAGCCTCTGTTTCCTCCCTGGGAACACGGAGGCACCGTGGAGCCCATAGAAGCTCCCACTGCAGAAGGAAGAGAGCAGGGAATGAAGGCAAGTAGCCCCCAGGCCCCACGGGAAGCAGCCACGCGGCCCCTCCTGTCCTGTGTGGGGGTGCCACCTTGCTCTCGCTTTGCACCCAGCCTGGTGAGATTTCCTGATGAGGCCAGCACCCCTCGGAGCCTCCCGCCTTTTTTTTCTTCTGTAACCCATACATCCACATTTGTCAGATTTTTAATTTCTCCTCCTGGCCAGCATCTGACCTGTATTTCAAAAATTTCTCAGTGAAATATTTGACAACGTAAGAAGAAATGACACATATATTCAGGGCAAATGAGATGCTTTCATTGGGCTCCGCGGCCTTTCATTTGCTCAGGAGAGAATTATAGTCTCTGTTAACTAATTGTGTGGTTAAAATATTAGTCGGATGCCCTTGGAATTTTCATAGGCAACAGCTGCATTTAAATAATCCGTCTAGATTCGCAAGGTGGCAACATCAAGACCTAACCGGTCCATCCCAAGCCCAAACTCCATGGAGTGCAGATTTCATATTTCTAATTGGGATGTAATGTTCATTTTTACTGGAAATTTGATGTGCTGATTTTTTGGATAACTTCAGTATTCTAAATGAAAGAATTCAACAATAGTAAATATTCCACAGCATAGCGAGAGTTTGGCTTGGATAGGAATTTATCTTCCTCCTGTTTAGGAGTCTGAAATTCAGAAAGCTCTATCTTTCAGAAATGATGACATGCAATTATTTTGGCTGGGAGATCAGGATCATGTTGTGGGCCAAAGCAGAAGCTTCCAGTAGATAAAGTTTCAAGTGCCGGGTATTTATTTTCCCATGAATACAACCCTAATAAAAGACTGTAAAGTTTAAATGGGTACATAGTTGGAAAATAACCATGGTCCTCATAAAACCTAGATAGTGGAATCTACGGATGAGGTGTCTAAAATCATGGGAAGGAGGCAGGGTGAGAGGTTAAAAGCAGGACGTATTCAGCAGGTCCATCCCGAGAGACGGGATTTATGGGGGTCACTGTGTCTGGGGAGCTGTGTACAGGAAAGATCTCACGGCCCTGCTTCTCCCTCAGCATCCTGAGGGTCTGAGGCTTGTTCCCTCTGAACCTTTCAGTGGGGTGCTTGGGCAAGCTTCTACCTGGTGGGTGAGACCCTGTGGGCTGGCCGGACCTCAGTGGCCAGGAAGGGGCTGGTCCCTTGCCTGTCGCATGCTGTCTGTGTGACCATGCTCAGGAGGTGGTCCTGGAGGGTGGGGTGAGGAGCAGGGAAGAGGTGGCCCTGGGCTCTGGACCTGCATTACCTCTGTGGCCTCCGGGGCTTCCTTGGGCACAGCTGTGCACGGGTCATACTGACATTTTTGGCTTGACCAATGGAGGGATTGGGAGAAGGACTTGGCAATCCACTCCCAAGGCAATCCCGAAACAGCCATTGAAAACCCTATGAGGGTTGCTATGAGTCCGATACCGACTCGAGGGCACCTAACAACAACAATGGAGGGATTACGGTTTTATTTATAGAAATGGGGAAGACTGGAAAGGGCTTTTAGACAACCACTTGGAGGCTGTGTCAAGGATGCAGTTGGGTCTATGCACATGACACCCTAGGGCCTGCCAGAGGAGGAGAGAGAAATTTGGGAGTCAGAGCAGACAGATGTCTTCAAAGCCTCAAAACTGTGTGTGGTTCGTTGTTATTGTTGTTGTTGTTAGGTGCCGTCGAGTCAGTATCTGACTCATAGCGACCCTCACAGGGTTTTCCATGGCAGACTGTTTCGGGATTGTCTTGAGAGTGGGTTGCCAGGCCCTTCTCCCACTTTTGTGGTGCTGGGAATTGAACTTGGGACCTCAGAGACTACAGTGCAGTGCTCTACCAACTGAGCTAAATCCCAGCCCCTGTGGTTCATTAGGGAGACCGTACAGAGAGACGAGAGGGAGGTTCGGGACGGACCCTGGGCACTCGGGCCTTTCAGAGTGGACAAGAGGGAGAAGAGCCAGCAAGAGGTGGTGAGGAACAGTCAGAGATGGAGGGAGAAACCAGGAGAGAGTGGGAGACGGAGAGCAGGAGGAGAGAGCGTGCGCTTCTGATAGAGACCAAGGGTGAGGGCAGAGAGGTCGCCTCAGGTTTGGAAAGGTCTTTGCTGGCTTGAGCAATCTTTTTTTCCCTCAGTACTGGGGGTTGAACCCAGGACCTCATGCTTGCATGCTTTGCAAGTGTTGTACCACTCAGCTGTGCCCCTAGCCCATTTTTTTACTCTTTTAAATTTTGAGACAGGGCCCGCTGGGCGCAGTGGTGCACGCTTGTAATCCCAGTGGCTCAGGAGGTGGAGAAGGGAGGTTCACAAGTTCAAGACCAGAGGCAGTCTGCATAACTTAGCGAGACCTTGCCTTTAAAAAAATAAAGAAAGAAAGAAAAGAAATGGGCTGGGGGTACAGCTCAGTGGTCCAGCACTTGCAAAGCATGCAAGCGTGAGGCCCTGGGTTCGACCCAGTACTGAAAAAAAAAAAAAAGAAAAATTTGAGACAAGGCCTCACTAATTTACACAGGCTGCCTCTGGTCTTGAACTTGTGATCCTCCCACCTTCACCTCCCGAGTTGCTGGGATTACAAGCGTGTGCCCCCACACTCAGCCCTGAGCAGGAGTCTTCATGGAAGTACCAGCTTGGGATATGCTGAGGAGCTCATGGGGGCTCTATTTTGAGAAACGTTTTAAAGAAATGGGGTATAGCATGTATGTAAGCAAACAGAAGTCATCCATGATAGAGAATAAGCAAGGGGGAAAGGGAGCTAACGGTTGCAACAAAGTCCTTCAGAAATTCGGGGACTTGGCCCCCCGAAATGCCGGGGAAATCATCCATAGCACCAAGGTAGGCACTAGTACCTGGGTACAGGTCTGAGTACGTTGATGATTTTGATGGTGAAAACATAAGCATTCCTGACTAGTTGCTTCTGCTTTTCAAGGAGCTCAGGAGCAAAGTCTCCAGCATGGACTTGTGTGCGCAGGGTAGGGTCGTGGGAGCATCGTGCGGCACAGGAAGTTGCAAGGGCAGAGGGCAAGACAGCAGCCTCTGGTGTATGAGACAGTGGGTGTTCTTACCAAATAACTCATGTTCATTGGGCAAGGTTGGGCTTCCTGGAGTCTTGTAGCCGTGAATTTTCATGAGCCCAGGAAACGTCGCTGTGGAGTTTTGCTATGGTCAGACCCCGAGTGAGGTTCAGAAATGGGGTGGCGAGGTTTCATCAAGGCTGGGATTTTGTCACTTTGTTGGATGGAGAGAGAGAGGTGCTTTTGGGGTATAATTGTGACCATGGGCTGTGGCCTCCGAGCTGGGAAATGAAGGAGGAGGAGCCCCAGAGGCAGTGGACGGTAAGGAAAGATGGGGCCACAGCAGAGACGGGGAGGCCCGTGCCTTTGAGGAGGCCCTGGCGGGAAAGAAGTGGAGCAGAGACGCAGGAGATGGGGGACTGTGATCAGGCATGGGGGTGGCATTTTGGAGGTGGCGTATTTGTGAGAGAGCACGGTGAGCTGGTGGAAATAATTGCTTCCCTTCACGTCTGCACTCCCATCCCTTGGCCTCCTAATGGTGCTGGTTGGTTTCTGACTCCACCTCTCCTGCCCCATGTGGCCCCGGGCCCCAGCTTCTTACCTGATGTTACCACTGCCCACGCAGGGACCTCCCTGTCCCCTCCTTCAGCCGCCCGATCCATCTGCTCCTGGAAACTGGACCATTCATCCACAGCAGAGTTCAGATTTAGCACCCCTCTTCTCCTCCGCTGCTGCTTTTAGCCCTTTGGCAGAGGACTCAAGTCCAGATGCCTGGCCTGGTACCCACACTCTGCGTGACCAAGACTTCCCGTGCCCACCCACACAAGCTTTGCTCGCTCCTCACTATCAAGGCTGAGTTCTGTGAGGGGCTGCCCGTGCCGCCCTGCCCTCGGCATTCCCATACCTCCTGCATTTCCCCTTCGCGGTGTTTACTCAGTGCTGCCGTGTCAGCCACATGGTGGACTCTCCTCTTTGATGAATCCGTAAACGCAAGTTTGGCTGCTGCTTTTAGGAGGCTGCTCTGTCTCAGGCAGAGTGAGGTGTTTTACGACACGGGTTCCCCTTCTCCCGGTGCGTCCTTACAAACACCACTTACTTATCTCGAGAGATGCAGCTGCTATTCACCAAGTACCTAAATAGTTGACTGGAGATTTCCCGGCCTTGATTAATGTAATTTCCTAAACAGAGTGCCATCCATGACATGATAAAGCCATGTCTGATGTCATATCTGCTTTCTTAGAAACAAATTCAGAGTATCAATACAATAAAACCGATGTGTAATAAAAATAGGACCAGGTACAGAAATCTGTAACTAAGAACATGTCAATAAAAATAAAATCCAGTAGCATATTTTATTACTAATTATTTAATCAACATATAAGCCATTTTTCCAAATGCTACTTCCTGTCATGGTATTTAAAATAAATACTACATAAGCCACGTGTGGTGGCTCACACCTGTAATCCTGGCAACTTGGGAGGTGAAGACAGGAGGATCGCAGGTTTGAGCCAGAGGCTGCCTGTGTAACTTAGCGAGACCCTGTCTCAAGATAAAAAATGAAAAATGGACTGGGTGTGCACTCAGTGGGAGAGCACTTGCAAAGTATGTGCGAAGCTCTGTGTTAAACCCCCAACTGCCACCAAGAAAATATTATATTTCATTGAATCAAAGACCCTATCAATGATAAGATGCACTATTATTTTATGCATCAAGAAAGAAAAATATGCCGGGCGTGGTGGCACACAGCTGTAATCCCAGTGACTCAGGAGGCAGAGGCAGGAGGATTGCAAGTTTGAGACCAGAGGCAGTCTGCATAACTTAGAGAGACCCTGTCTCAGAAAGTAAAAAAAAAAAAAAAAAAAAAAGAAAAAGAAAAAGAAAGAAAGACTGCCAATTAACTGTGACCCTGTGATTGTGAAATGCATGCTCACCCCACCTGTCCCATTCACAGGGCAGGAACCAGAGCAGAGCTTATACCAAGAAGACTGGTTTTCATCTGGGGGCACTTTTGCCACCTTTCCACCCAAGGGACATTTGGCAATCCCTCAAGAGATTTTCGGCTGCAACAGCTGGGGTAGTGGTACCTAGCAGGGAGAGGCCATGGTTGCAACTATACATCCTACCTACAACAAGATGAGCAGAATCACCAGCCCCAAATGTCAGTCGTGGCAATGTGGAGGAGCCACGCTCTAGAATAAGCACGGAAAATTGCCTGTCCTTTTTACATTCTGCCACAATGAGTATCATCAGCCTCTGAATTTTCTTTGCCTTTTATTTCCATAGAACATTGATCTTAAGCGCTGGGCTCTTCAGTATGCATATGTGAAAACTGCAGCAGAGCATTCTGGGAGCAACTGTGAATTGGAGCAATGATTTATTCCAATAAATTAACCTAAGCTTCACATAAGCCTTTGTTTCTCCTACTCCAGGATAAAACCAGAAAATGCACTTGGACACATTTTAATAATTCTTTCAGAGCATAGAACAGTTATATGAATAAAGAGGCAGGAAAATTAAATAGATTTTCCATACATGCAGAAATATGTGGGGCTTCATATGTATTATCTAACAACAAGAAATACGTATTATAATTGTTGTTGTTGTTGTTAGGTGCCGTAGAGTCGGTATCCGACTCATATTGACCCTGCATACAACAGGGGAAACACTATTGTCAGTGCTTCTCTGCTGTTCATAGGGTTTTCAATGGCAGATTGATTTTTGGGAGGGGGTTGCCAGGTCCTTCTCCCAAGCCTACAGCACCTGGTGTTCCCAGGCGGTCTCCCATCCAGGTACTAACCAGGCCTGACCCTGCTTAGCTTCTGAGATCTGACGGAATCAGATGCCACAGGGCTATGGCTGCAGGCCATGTATTATAATTACAGCCAATGAAATCCATTGCAGAATGTGTTTGAAAGACACCAAAACTCCAAGCTGCACTGAACTGCGAACGTTTTCTCTCTCGTCGTTTGGTTGTTGGTGGTGAATGTGGTGGTTTGTTATTTCTACAAAATCCTTTTAACATCTTTCCAAGCCCTCGTTTCAGCAAGTCGCTAAACCTGGTACCAGTAAAGTTGGTCCTTGAAGGAACTTTCTTAGTGCCGTAAGGCCAAATTCTGAGACTAAGAAAAGACCTCCTTTCTGTCCAAAATATGTTTCACTTGATGTCCTTGACCTTCTGAAGGGTGGTGCAGAAGCATCTTCTAACATTTTGGGGTTGGCCAATGAGAAGCAAAAGTCAAAGCGAATGCGCTCCCTCTCCGTTGCTTTCGCCCTGGAGTCAGGAGGAAATACGTGAAAAGGGCTTTGGCTGGTGGGAGACAGCTCTGTGTGACAAATAGGAGGGTAAACTTTCAGCGAGAAGGTCAGTAAATTCCAGGGCTGAGCTGGCACTCACCTTCCCTCTGGGTGCTGGCGCTGGTCTTTGTGGGAGCTAACTGCAACCTCGCTGTCTGCCCCAGACATCACAGTGAATCAGCTACCTGAAGTGACACCCAGGACCAACATCTCTGGGCGCCGGTACTGGGCAGGGTTCTTCTGAGGCTCCTGTCTCTCTCCCACTTCTTTCGTCCCTGGTGAACGTGCCACCACCTCCATTTTTAAGCACCCAATGCTCAACATCTCTTTCTGTCCTCTCCCCACAAAACCTGGTTAAAAGAAAGACCTTGCATTGGACATTAGCAGGCTAGGGGTATTGTGTTTGCAGCCATAGTCCCCTGGCATCCGACCCTGCCTGATTTCAGAAGCTAAGTAGCATTGGCCTGGTTTGTCCTTGGATGGGAGACCGCCTGGGAACACCAGGTGCTGCAGGCTAGGGAGAAGGACCTGGAAACCCACTCCTGAAACGATCCGACATTGAAAACCCTATGAATAGCAGAGAAGCACTGACAATAGTGCTTCACCTGTTGTACGTAGGGTCACTATGAGTCGGACACTGACTCGATGACACCTAACAACAGCAAGGGACATTGTGCTGCTGATTTGCGATGTTCTGATGCTAGACCCTGACTAAGGAGTGAAAGCTTCTGTTTCTCAACCGTGGGAAGTCAGGACTCTCAAAGGAGCCTGAGGTGCTGGGATTTTGGCCCTGGTCAGAAGTCAGAGCCACCAACGGTCCAGAGCTCCAGCCCAGCCCTTGGACAGCAGCTTCCTAGTTGCTCCCTGTGACCTGCTTTTAATACGCTGGAGATCAGAAAGCAAATCCTGCTAATGAATCTGAGCTGCGAATTCCATAAAGACAAGAGATGGGGGTTGAGGGTGCTGTTGTCACTCTTGAGTCACTAGCATCCAGGACTGGGCCTGGATCATTGCAGATACATACATCTCCCCAGCGAAGGGGCTTGGATTTGGATCAGTTGGTGAAATGCTGCTCTGCAATCTCTGAGGTCCCAAGTTCGATTCCCAGCACCGCAGAATGGGAGAAGGATGTGGCAACCCACTCCCAAGGCAATCTTGAAACAGTCAGCCACTGAAAACCCTATGAGGGTGGCTATGAGTTGTACTCGACGGCACCTAATAACAACAACCAGTGAACAAGTGGTAGATGGCAGTTGTCTCTCTTCTCTGAGATTGATTCAAGTAGCCTGATTTACTTTTAAAGGAAGAATAGCAGAATGGAGAGACCCAGGCCTTGGTCAACTAATTGAAAATGCTCCCTACTCTGTAATTTCTATGACCTGCATGTCATAGGCCACTCTTCGGTCAGTTGCCAAGGAAGAAGGAATAATCCCACCCCCCTAGTCATAGCACTGGGTGGACTTTTGAGTTTGGAGGGGCAAGGCCAGTCCAGTATGGCAGGCAATCACGGGACTAAATCGGAGAAGGAACCTCATTCAAAGCTGTCTGTGATTTCCTTCCTCAAGTAGATATCGACTGAATCTCCACTCTCTCAGTTTCCTGCTTACCAAAACACCCCAACACTTAGCGCTGAAAGGCTCCCGACAGTCTACAGACTTCCAAGGGTGGCTGATCTCAGCCAGGCTGGCTGGAGGGCTCTGCTCCTCGAGTGTCTTGTCCTCCTCTTGGCAGCTGTAGCCACGTGGACATGTTCTTCCAGGGCAGCGGCTGTTGTTGCGTAAGGTCTAAGGTCCAGTTGGTCAAAACAAGTGAAGAGGGCTAATCCCAAAGCTGAAACAAGGGGAAAAACTCTATCCATAGGGACGGCAGGCAGGAGGGAGCCAATATGTCTGGATAAGGAACAGCTACCAGAGCCAACAGGTGCCAGCCAATCCCATTGGCCGCCCTTGCTGTGGGTTTCTGAGCTCTGCTCCTTTACTATCCAAGTGGGTGAACAAATGAGAGCCATTGGGGCAGACGGCAAGGGTTGGAGGTCCTACATATGTGTGGTGCTAGGACTTGGATTGGTTATGGGTTCATGTCTAAGCCAGTAGCTCTCCTTGGAGGGGGGTAGGTCATGTATCATAGGAAGTCGTTGAGAATCTGATGATAGTTTTGCTTTCTCCTCCCAGTTAATTGTCAACATGCACCAAAATGCAATGATCGATATATTGTTTCAGGGGATTCAAGGGCTCAACAGCTTACCTGTGGATCAGTGAGGGAATTCATGGACGTCTGGTTAATAGCATGCAGCCTCAATGGGTCTGTGTGGAAGGGCCAGAGGAGGTGCATTAGCACTGAGGGATCATGGACGCCTTCTGGAAAGCAAAGTGATCCCAGAGTCTCTTAGCAACCAGATCTAACTGGCAGTTAGAACTTGAGAGATCCCTAGGTTTCCAGATTCAACACAACCAGGATTGTCCACACCAAATTGCTTCCAAATAATAGAGATTTATTTAAATGAACAAATAGACCCAGCAACATCCTGGGAAGTGTGGGAAGATGAAACGAGAACAAGTCCTCAGGATAAGACAGACACTTGAAGTGGGAAGAAATATTTCAAAACCGTGCAAGGCAATGTATGACTAAGCGTCCAAATGCCATTGAGGTGAGAGGCGAAAGGTGTCTTGGGTAATTGTCCTGCAGGATCTCTGAGGACAGAGAAGGAGACACAAACCCCAGCATCACAGAGCTGGCCTATCCTGGAAAAGCAGGGGAACAGGAGATAACCAGCTGGCACTCCTCACATCAGGTCCAGAAGCAGAGCCAAGGCATGGGTCTAGGGGTGGGGGCAACATCTGAGAATTTGCAAATGGTGATACGGACAGGGTATAATGGGACTCAAAAGCATCTTATTTTAAGGACAGAGAGAAGAAAACTCTGTGGTGTGTGTGTGTGTGTGTGTGTGTGTGTGTGTGAGAGAGAGAGAGAGAGAGAGAGAGAGAGAGAGAGAGAGAGAGAGATTGAGAGAATGAAAGAAAGTGTTTTGAAGAGGGAGCTTGAATGTCACAACTGTGGTCTCTTCCAGCCCTGAGTGGACGACCCGTGTTCAAGGTCCATGCTTGGAAGAGTGGTCCGTGAAGGCTCACAGAAGTGGCCTCACAACCTAGTTCTCCCATTTATAAGCTGTGCAATCTCTGGCAAGTTGTTCAATCTCCTTGCGACTTAGTCTCAGCTCCTAGTGGAATTAGTGAGCACACCTTCTCAGTCCTGTGATGAAGACTGGGTGACTCGACCCACAGAAAACAGCTGGGAAGAACTCAGCCTATAGTTAGCACTCAATAAGGGCTAATAAAAGTGTTAGCTATTATTATTTTGTGGGCTGGGATTTAGCTCAGTTGGTAGAGTGCTGCGCTGCAGTCTCTGAGGTCCCGAGTTTGATTCCCAGCACCACAAAAACATGGGAGAAGGATGTGGCAACCCACTCCCAAGGCAATCCCGAAACAGTCAGCCATTGAAAACCCTATGAGGGTCACTATGAGTCGGACACGACTCGACGGCACCTAACAACAACATTATTATTATTATTATTATTATTATTATTATTATTATGATGTCAAATGTTTTTAGTGAAAACAATTAGATTTTTAAAAGAGGGCAATGCTTTATGTAATGGGAGATCAAGGGAAGAAATGAGTTTCAGCTGTGGTTACACCCAAAAGTCTAACAATGTCTCCCTCTCTGCTTCTCTTCATATGTCTATCTCTCTTTCTCCCTCTCTCCCATCTCTGTCCCTATATCTCTTTATCTTCTTCTCCATCTCTATCTTGCCATATCTATCTCCATCTCTCTCTACCCATCTCCCTATCTTTCTTGTCTTGTCTCTTTCTAATTCTCTCTGTCTCTCTGGCTACATCTGTCTTTCTCCATCTTTCTATAGCTCTTTGTCTCTGTCCTTCTACCTCTCTCTTCTCTCTGTCCCTTCTCCTTTCTCTCTCCCCCTCTCTTTTCATCCCTTCCTACCTCTCCTTTTCCATGACTAGGTCTTGATTTCTGGTGTGGGGCTTTTTATCAGGCAAGCTTTCTCTATGCAGTAGTAAACATAACCCCAAGCGTCTTTTGACATACCTAATCCATAATGGTATAATTTTTCAAAGCTTTGCTCTTATCATAGCTAACAGTGCACTCTATTTAAAGACTCAAATCATTCTAAGAAGCACTTAGTGAAAACAACAGTCTCTGTCCCCTGTTCAATTTCCTCCCCCAGAGCCATCACTTGCAACCTTTCTAAGCTGATTATCTTTGTATTATCTCTAAATAACACAGTGCATTTTGATACTTCATTTTCAGCATTGTATCTTGAGCCCCTTGTGTAGAAGGTAGGTAATTCACTTCAACACAGACATCTACTCATCCTCACACCAAACTCTCAGTGCAGTGAAGTTGCTCTTTGGGTTAGAAGACTACTCAGTAACCACATTATCATAGGTATATAAATGTTCCTCCCAGGTGAGCCAAACAGTTCATGTTTATTACTTTTCCTTTGTAAGTCACATTATTTTCACTGGAGTGAATATATGTCCTCTTTTTCTTTTACTTACTTTCCTATGGATTTAGCATTAGTTCAATTCCCACTTCTCCAGATATTTAATTCTCCTTTCAAGATATTCTGGCATTATTTGGATTTCATCTTTTGGCAGATGTCACTCCCAGAGCCTTCTATACTACCCCAGTCTGCTTTTAGTCTTCCAGACCTGGTATACAAATCTCACTGGGACTTCTTTGAATAACATCCTGTGAGCGTCCTTCCTTTGTTTAGTATGTTCACCTCTTGGTCATATTTCACACATTTTCCTTTCTATAGATCTATTCATTTGTGTGCAGCACATCCTAAAGTAGCTTTCTGAGAAAAGGTATATGGAAAGAATAATGTTGAGATTTTTACATTTCTGAAACTGTTTATTATCATCTTAATGAACAGAAATAAATTATGGTTATTCATGAATTCTGAGGAATAAATTCTAGATAGGGAATAATATGTCCTCCAAGATTTTGAAAACATTACTCCATCATCTTCTAATTCTCAATGTTATTTTTGGGAAGTTCCAGGTATTTGTGAGTTGAGTTTCTCTAGATAATCTGGAAACTGATAAGATGTAATTTGCTGGAATTTTCTAATGATGTGTTTTGGTATGGGTTGTCCTTATGGGATTTTATCCACGGTGCTGGGCATTTGATGGCTCCTGTCCATCTAGAAAGCCGTAACCTTCTATTATGGGAAATGGATTTTTGATTGGTGATTCCATGCCCCCCATTCCTTCTATTCTCTTTTCTAGAATTCCTATTGTTGTTCCTATTTTATGTTGGCTCTATTATATTGGTTTTACCCTTGTTATGTTTGAATTTCTCTCTTTTGTCTTTTTCCTCTAATATCTCGGGGGCTTGTTTAACCGTACCTTTCAATCCTTCCACTGAATTTTATTTAGTTTTGATTTTGTTTGGAATTTTTACTTCTAAATTTTTCCTTTTATATAGTTTTCTTTTCCTGTTTTATAGATCTAATACCTTTGCTTTTCTCTCTGAGAACATTGTTGTTCTTTTAAAAAGATTTTCTCCCTCTTAAATTTTATCTTATTTCCTTCAGTTACTTTTTTCAATTTCTTTTGGCCCTTATTGTTCATGATAAATTGTTTCTCTCCCACTTTCTTTGCTCTTACTGGGCTATGACTTAATAAATGTACCTTATTTTTTGCAGTGTATCAGGTCATCAGTTTATATTTAAAAGTAAGAGCCAAAAAGTACACGGAAGGATTTTGTGTTTTTGGAGCTGTCAGCTGAAGACTCGAGTGCGTTCTAGTTGGCTGAGATACTTTTGGTAGGAAACCCCAAAGTCTCTGTACCTCCAGGCTTTTCCTCTTGGGCTGGACAACTGATTAAGAGAAAGGTTTCCTATTTACATGTCTTGAGAGTAAAGACCTGCCTGGAAGTCAGAGAGTTGTGGCAGGGAAGAGATCCATGCACTTATAATCCCAGCGACTCAGGAGGATCACAAGTTTGAGACCAGAGGTGGTCTGCGTAATTTAGCAAGACCCTGTCTCAAAAAAAAAAAAAAAAAGAAAGAAAGAAAAAAAAAAAGGCTGAGGGTGCAGCTCAGTGGTACAGCACTTGCAAAGCATGCAAGCTCGAGGCCATGGGTTCAACCCCCAGTACTGCAGGGGAAAAGAAAAAGAAAAAGAAATCATCACAAAATTAAAGCTATGGCACCCAACAAGAACAATAACAGGCAAACAATACAAGCAGATTAAGTTTTCCACACTAGGTTTCCTTCCTTTAGGACTTGATCAGTTAAAGCAGGAAAATAAATAGCACCCCCCTTTCTCTAGCCCTCCAAGTCAGAGGGATACCCCACGTCTGGGCCTTTCCCAGGGCGTTCCCCAGGCCCCAGATCCAGAGTTCTGCAAGCAGCTGTCCGCAGGGCCTCCTTTTCTAACCTAACAAGAACAATAATAGCAAACAATACAATTCAAAGTGGCCTTGAATCTAATACTTTCCCAAACTTTGTTCTCAGAAGGGTACCGGCTCACTCCACTACGTCTAACTCCCTCTGTAGGAGACCTTCTGTTTATCCTCTCCTTAGAGAAAACCTCTAGTCCCCTGCCAAGCCCATGCGTCTGAAATCAGGAAGTGGGAAGGGGATGTGGTATTTAAATGATTCCTAAACAATCCCAATTCTCCTTTTTGATGCCACTTTTGCCACCTGCAAAGTCTTGGTTCAACATACACTTGAGTCTGTTAAGAGTCTGTTAGTGAGCGCTTTTCAGATCTACCTCATCATTGTTGTTGTTCGGTGCCGTCGAGTTGAATCCGACTCATAGTGACCCTCAATAGGGTTTGCAAAAGGCTGACTGTTTCGGGATTGCCTCGGGAGTGGATTGCCACGTCCTTCTCCCGTTTTTGCGGTGCTGGGAATTGAACTCAGGACCTCAGAGACTGCAGCATAGCGCTCTCCCAACTGAGCTAAATCCCAGCCCAGTATCTCATCATTACTCATCACTTAAGAAAATATTGCTGCGGTGATCATATACCCCGTTCTTTTGGGTTTTGTGTATTTATTTTAGCTGGATTTAAGAAGAAACCAAAAGCAACCCTTGGTTCTCTGGAGGCCCCGTGTCTCCCAATGTTTATATAAGGTTCCCCCCAGAAAACCCTGGCACTAGTCCTGTGATCTGGTTTCTCTTGAGAGGATAGGCCACCTACTTTTACCTGTGATAGTCAAATTAGGGCTACGCAATTGACAGTTCCATGTGAGCCACCCAGAGTGATGGCTCCCAAAAGAAAAGAGGACAGCACTGACAAATAGCCAGCAAATGTCCCAGACACAGGGCAGCTTTGTCCTCCAAAAGGTGCTGATCTGGAGGAGGCAAGGATTTTCCTTGCTCACCTGTGTTGAAAAATCGGTGGCACCATCTCAGAAACACTTGTTTTCCAAGCAGCAAGCATCTCCCTTGGTGTTTTCTCCATTGTAAGCCTCAGCAGTGTTTCTTCATGCTTAGTGCTCCTGAATCAATTGATGAACGTGAATGCCTACTGAAGTGCAAGGGCAGCCGAGGCATCCCAGAGAAGACCAGCGCCATAGGAGAAAAGGAGCCCCTGTGGGCAGCTGCTTGCAGAACTCTGGATCTGGGGCCTGGGGAACGCCCTGGGAAAGGCCCAGACGTGGGGTATCCCTCTGACTTGGAGGACTAGAGAAAGGGGGGTGCTATTTATTTTCCTGCTTTAACTGATGAAGTCCAAAAGGAAAGAAACCTAGTGTGGAAAACTTAATCTGCTTGTATTGTTTGCCTGTTATTGTTCTTGTTGGGTGCCATAGCTTTAATTTTGTGATGATTTCTTTTTCTTTTTCTTTTCCCCTGCAGTACTGGGGGTTGAACACAGGGCCTCGCACTTGTATGCTTTGCAAGTGCTGTACCACTGAGCTGCACCTTCAGCCTATTTTTTTTTTTTTTTTTTTTTTGAGACAGGGAACCAACAAATCTGTCCTAGAAGAAGTACAACCAGAGTGCTCCTTGGAAGCAAAAATGGCCAGACTGCATCTTACATATTTCAGACATGTAGTCAGGAGAGAACAATCCCTGGAGAAGGACATCGTGTTTGGGAGAGTGGCAGGTCAACGGAAAAGAGGAAAACCCTCCACCAGATGGATTGACACAGTGTCTGCAACAATGGGCTTAAACATAAATAAGATGGTTTGCCTGGCACAGAATCGGCAAGTGTTTCGATCTGCTGTACATAGGGTCGCTATGAGTCGGACTCGACTCGACCGCACCTAACAACAACAACCACCTCTGGTCTCAAACTTGTGATCCTTCTGAGTCTGTCTCCTGAGTCGCTGGGATGATAAGCGCATGCCACTGAGCCCGGCTTTGTGATGATTTCTTATGAGTCAGTCTCTGAAATAAAATATCTTCCACATTCAAGAAAATAATGTCATCCCTCTCGAGCATTTAAACTTTAAAGTTAAAAAAAAGAAAAAGAGAAAGAAAATCTTCTGGTTCCCTCTGAGACCTCTGGCTGTCCATGTCACAATGATGCAGAGTAGAGTGGGAAGATTTGAAGGGCATTCTTAATGGCAAACTTTAAATGAAGTCAATCACTGGTAGTTCAATGACAATGTCTATGTGTTATTGTCCTTTTCCTATTTAACGAGAACAAAAGGCTATTGCCAGAGGAACTAGTCACGTGTAATGGGATGGGATGACATTTTTACTTCTAAACTTTTCTGGCATAAAAGGGCCACTCAAGGAGGATCAGACAGCAAATGTGAAGAATTTGGCAATAAAACCACTATCTATCTGCACAGAGTTGGGAAGTCCAAAATGATTAGGTAAAATAATGCATTTTTCTGAAACGAGAATTGTCGGATTTTTATATGCTTTTTAACTTATTCTTGCCAAAATGAGACTAAATCTAACTTTTTTTCCCTACTATGCAGCTCATTAAAATTCAGTGTTATCTTAGTTCTGTCGCTGTCTATGTTGCACGTATTTTGGTGTTATCCAGTTCTGTCTTCCAAGGTAAGGGTTTCACCTGTATTTTTTGATGCTTGAATAGATAGATGGCTAGCATTGTAGAATATCTGAGTTCCAAATAGCCTCAAGGAATATGTGACAAAAAAGTAATTTCCTTTATTTTGGAGCTTTAAAAAAGTGTAAACAGATTAATGAAATTAGTAAAAGGAAACACTGATGAGACAGTAAGTAATACTGAACTATATTAAATTTGTTGTTAATTATTTTGGGACTGGCCCTTGCATAGGGAAGGATTCTTTCGATGTAAAATGTATATTCCTGCCCCTGCCAATTTATTTACTCTACATCCATCAATTCTCAAACATGGTGAACATTTAGCCATTGAAATTATCTAAAAAATACAATGGCCATTTTTCAGAAACTGAGAGCTTCCTAATTTTATAAAAATATGAGCCTTAAATATAAGATGCAAGTATATGAATATATGCAAAAATAGAGGGAAGGGGAAAAATCAATGAAAAGATAACCCATGGTTGCATATGATTGTCATTATGTATTAATGAAAATTCCTCCTTTTCACTTTTCTTCTTTAGTTTTTACTAATATGTAAAATATATAAGATGATGCGTGTGTAAGCAAAAGTGACTTAATAGTTGCATAATGGACATAGCAAAAGACTTAATACTTTGTATCCCACCAATATTAGTAAATAAAATAAATGCATAAAATGGGTCTTTTTCAGATGCAGAAATAGACAACATGTTAGATCCCAATGACATATTACATAAAAATTAATTCATATATTTATTCAAGAGTATTTATTGAGCTCCTAAGTTCTCTGAACTGTTCAAGACATTCAGAAAATTAATATTTTCCTTGGGAGCATCTAATACATATTCTATATGATATTTTAGTTGTTTTATGTCAATATTTTGTATAAAATTGTAAAATATCCATGCTCATTGATGACATTGTGAACTTTTACTTCTGTTCACTAAAACTTAACCTATCACACTATAATGAATGAAATCACTGCTATTGATGAAAGTAATTTTAGGATAAAGAGATGTCACATAAATCCTAAATGATAAATCTGTGTCCAAACATAATGATCTAGTTATTTACATTATTGACCCTTTCACTAATTTTCGCATCTGTCCTTTTTCCATTTCTTGTTTACTTAGTACAGATCCTCTTCCTGTTTTACCTCCATGAACGTGCAACACTAAGTTAGTCATTGATTCTATAAGATACTACATTGATGGAGTTGATGACTCACAATGCATATACTGATATATTTGCTCGAGTGTCTTCCTTATGACTTTCTATTCTTTCCCCCAAAAGTTTACTCGTGGTGTTTCTGTTGAACAAGAGGCACTTGTCTGTAGCTCTTTAAAATTAAGACTGCTCTTTCTTCTGAAATATTCATGAGATGTCCTTGCCCACAAATGAAATGTGTCTCCTTTCAGTGCATTCTCCGTATCCATTTTTGCACTTGACAATTTGGTTCTCACTATAACCCCGTCATATATTAATGGTCTGGATGGTGTTCATGTCAAGTCGATTACTTAGTGTGAATAATGATGCCGTTAATTGACATAGGGTTTTATAGTTTTGTTTGGAACTTCATGAAGTCCATCAGCCAGGCAAGCACACAATATTATTCTGTTAATGGGTCTACCCCAGGGAGAGCTGCCTTTGAATCAGCAAGGTGCACGGGCATCTATTTAGGGATGGTTTTATGACCTCATAACCAAAACGGGCACCTTCCTTTTGCAGTATAAAGGTGGCATTATGAGTATTTATGGAAAGAACTGGGTTTCTTTCCTTTCTTCAATGACACATAGGCCCTTCTTGTTGGGGATTTAAAATAGAAGGGTTTAATCTATAATGTTTGGATTTAATCTAACAGAGGGGAAAACGCACTTTTTGTTTTTATTATTGTTAGGTGCCCTTGAGTCAGGTCTGCCTCATAGCCACCCTATGTAGAGCAGAAACAAACACTTCCCGACACTGTGCCCTGCCTGAGCGCTATGTCAGTGCTTCTCTGCTATTCATAGAGTGTTCATTGGTGGATTGTTTCGGGAGCAGATTAACACGTCCTTCTCCTTAGCCTGCAGCACCTGGTGTTCCCAGGCGGTGTTCAATGAAGAGTTTTTGGTTTTCCCATAATTATATCCATATAGATCCATTATATCCATAACCATAACCAATATTTATGACACTTTTTGACTATTCCCAGATCAAAAGGAAAACAAACAAACAAGAAAGCCTATCTCTTTTTCCCAGAGGCCAGTGGGAATGGTTTGCTGGGAGCACTGACTGCTGGAGGCTTCCATAGTCACCTGGCCAGGGAAAAGAATCCCAGGGAGCATCTTGTGCACTCTGGCCCCATTTTGACCTCTAAACTGAATTCCTTGAGGCCAAACTTCTCTTCCTGCATCGAGGCCGTCACATGTGTACTTTCTACCTTACGTCTCTGTTTTTAATAGGATTGTCTAGCTCTTGTAATTCTAGTACAGTTGAGATACTGGAGCTCAGAGTCAAAGGCCTCCGCTCGAAGCCTTTACCTACAAGCCATGTAGTTTCTTCATCCCAAACTAAAGAATTAGTGGCACCTGCTTCAAACAGCTTCTTTGTGGAGTAAAAAAGATGAGGCTTATAAAGCATGTCACACAGAGACCACTGATAAGCCATCATCTTGTTATGGGTGAGGTGTGTACAGCACCGGGTCAGTGTGTTATCATTTTTCTGAAACCATATGGCAGAGAAAACATGAGTGTTCACAATTCTCACTCAACTCCTCAGCTGAGCCGCTTCTTGGCTTTGCCTGCGGTGACCAGGGGCCTGGCCTTTTCTATGGTGCTTGGTTTCCTCATCTGCAAAGTACCAGGTAGAATTGCAGGGTCTTAAAGTGTGGCTTGAGATGGAAGGTTCCAAGCCTGTTTCTTTTACCACTCAGCATGCCAACACTACCATGCCCTGTCCAAGCCTCCGGCCATGATAAGGACTCTGACCACAGCTCAAAGGTGAAGATATCAGGAATCAAGCAGCAGGACCTCTTTCCAGGATGCCTTGCATGTAGCCCAGGACAACCCGGAAGGAAGCCTGATGCTCCCAACTAAAATCTGGAGTTTGATCATTCTGAGTGCTTTTCCTAAATGAATTTTAAAAACTATTCCTAGGAATAATTAGTGCCTTGTGAAATAGTCCTTGTAAAATAACAGCAACACGATTACTATGTATGGGGCAAGATGTAAACACTGAACAGCAGCAATGACATAGGTAGTGTAAGGATTAGACAGATCAGTTTGTTGTTGTTGTTAGGTTGCCCTCATGTCGGTATCTGACTCATAGCGACCCTCTGTACAACAGGGGAAACACTATTGTCAGTGCTTCTCTGCTGTTCACAGGGTTTTCAAAGGCAGATTGATTTTTGGGAGTGGGTTGCTGGGTCCGTCTCCCAAGCCTACAGCACCTGGTGTTCCCAGGCAGTCTCCCATCCAAGGACTAACCAGGCCCGACCCTGCTTAGCTTCCGAGATCTGACGGGATCAGATGCCACAGGGCTATAGCTGCAGGCATAGACAGAAGAGTAGATCACTCCAAATAACATTGTGTTTCAGTAAAGTTTCCGCCCGTAAGTAGATTAGCTATATTGGACTTATTGCCATGAGATTCTGAAAATTGTTACCGCCGAAATAAACTTTTATCCTTAAAGCTGTGCTTTTCCCCCTTCCCCCATCTGAATTGCCAGGTGCCTGGAAAATCTGATTACTTTCTCATCTTGCTGAACAGCTGCCCAGGCAGGCTGGACCGGAGCGAGGGGCCAGCTTTCCTAAAGCCGCTTTTGGGGAAGATGTCGACGAAAAGGTCCTTCCGCAATGGAGTTGGCAAAGGGATGAAAAAAACTTCCCTTCGAAGAGCAAAACGGTGAATAAGTGTGCAAAGGACTCTGGGAATTAATCTCACACTATGTAGCGTGTGACTGATGTGCTAAAAGCCAGTTGTATCTTTACCATTAAGCATTGGTTTTGTCTCGGGCCTCAAATAGCTCTCCTCTCCTAGCTGGTTCAGAGTAAATGGAGTTTTAAAAGAAACATAAACCTGTCTCCAAGTTCCACTGGTGAGAGAAAAAACTATTATGTGCTCAGTAAGTAACTTCCGGGGATGGAGACAGATGCCTTTGTTTCCATTTAAATTGCCCGGGACTTGAAAACATTTTGACAGTCCTGACCTTAGTGTTTTTTTTTTTTTCTTGCCTGTAATACTGTGATGTCATAATATTGGATGCTGTAGTGCAGATATAGATATACTGATTTTTCTTTTAAATGCTGTTGTTGTTGTTAGGTGCCGTCGAGTCGGTATCCGACTCATAGCAACCCTCTGTACAACAGGGGAAACACTATTGTCAGTGATTCTCTGCTGTTCATAGGGTTTTCAATGGCAGATTGATATTTGGGAGGGGGTTGCCAGGTCCTTCTCCCAAGCCTACAGCTTCTGGTGTTCCCAGGCGGTCTCCCATCCAGGTACTAACCAGGCCCGACCCTGTTTAGCTTCCGAGATCTGATGGGATCGGATGCCACAGGGCTATGTAAGTGCAGTTTTCCCAAATGATTTAGCTGGGCTGATCCTTTGGGGTTGTGCCGTTTCAGTCTGTAAGAGAGTTTTGCGAAATTAAACAAGATGAATGGGGTGGCTGTATCAATCAATCAATTAATTGATACCTATGACAAACATCATCAGGGCCCTCTGGATACGCTTCTTGCCTCCCTTTTCCAATTCCAAATGTGCTCAAATATAGATTGTTGCTTTGTCTTAGGAATTTGTTGCCTTTTAAAATCTTAAAACGTGAAATGGTATCAGTAACACCACCAACAGAGAGCCTGCTGGTCACCAGCAGGTTCAGGAGAGACCTTGAGAACCTGGTCATCATAACCCCACTGGTTGATGACCAACTCTTCATCCCAGTAAAGGTCCGGGGCCCCTCCCTGGGAATTCTTGGCCTTGCTTGTTAAAAAAGGATCATGTAACACTGATTGTCATGTTATCATTAAAGCATAATATTAATAGATGTGTTCATGGGTGTTGGATTCTACAACGTGCTCAGGGTGTTCCCTGAGAACCACACGTGATTCCCAGACTGGGAGCTTCAGAAGGTGTAGGTCTCTGTCCTTGATCCCTGCCTTGGCTGGAGACATGGAGCCTTCTGAAAGCGGTGAGCAAGGTGAGCAGGTCCCATGGGAGCCAGGCAGCTTCTGCTCAGTCAAATGTATTCTGCAAGCAGCAATCTTCAGATGTGGTGGGTTCGGGGAGTTGTCAAGAACTCACTCGAAAACACGGTCTTCTGCCATTTGTCTTTGTCTTTTGGGAACACAGGTGGTTTTGTGGTTTTGGTATGTTCATTTTATTCTTGCTGCCCAGATTAACATGAACTATTTTGGGATAAAATAACACAATATTGCATACACTCATTAAAGGAAGGGACATGTAAGGATCAGGGGACCTTGGGAGACACAGTTTGGGAAGCACAGAAGCAGGAAGCCATCTCTACCCCTGGGCACAGGCTGTCTCTTGCCACCTCTCTCCCCCGGCCCCCATAGCCTTTTCCTTCCTACAGACCTGGTGGTTGACCAGAGGTGGGTGTCTACCCTCCCACCATGCCTTTCTCCAGATGACCTCACAACACCAGTGCCCAACACCTGGGCCGTGGCCTCTTCTCTCTGCAGAGCCAGTGGTGCAGGGTCCTGGGCTAAGGACGCTGCTGTGGGCTGGGCCAGGGCCTCGGGAGAGAAGGACGAGGAGGACATCATGGTACCCTGTGCTGTCTGCCTCCTTCTCCATCTGTTCCCTGGATCTAAAAGGATGCCCACCATGCCTTTGGGGCTGCTCTTTTTTTTTTCCCTTGAGTCACACATTCCAGGTATAAGTGGGGCAGGTGAGCCCTGCAATAATTTCAAACATCATTCTCAAACAAATTCACATTTTCTGTCTAAGGTAATCTCTCTCTCCTTATTCCTGTCCCCTGAAACACACACACACACACACACACACACACACACACACTCACACGCACACACAGAGGAGAGGGCAGCAGGGGTGAGTTTTCTAGATCCAAAGGCACAGTTTTGGGTCTCGATACACACATGATTTATGACCGTCCACAGGACAAGTGAGAGTGGGTACAGGGTTTGGATGGTGCTGGGGAAGGAGAGGTGGGAGAGCCAAGACAGGTCCTCCAGCTGCCCCTTGTCCACAGTGTCTCCCTAGCACCTCCTCCTTCCAGCAGCTGTGGGGAGGGGCCATGGCCTCTGCTCCCAGGGTGCCTGGGCTGGAGCAGGTGGACGCTTTCCTGCCAGTGTGGTGGGAGTTGGAGCGCGCCCTGGGAACCAGGCCCACTCTCCACCATCTGTGGCAGGCCCCCTTCCAGCATGGGCTGGACCAGGCCACAGAGTGAGCCGGTCATTGAGGTTTGTAGAAAATATTTGAAATCATAAACAAACGAAAGCCTCCAAGTGGATGCACCTTTTTTATTCTTTGTGAGGACAATTGTTTCCCAGTCCACTCTATGTGCGGACACGGATGAGGGAGGACGTGCTAACGCAGCATGCGGATTAACAACTCTATGTCCTCTGTCTGCTTCCACTGTGGTCTCTGCCTTTTGTCCTATGGAGCAGCTTCAGAAATTTACGCAGTTGCGCTTGGGAGGCAAAGGCAGGAGGATCGCAAGTTCGAGACCAGAGGCAGTCTGCATAACTTAGTGAGACCCTGTCTCAAAAAGTTAAAAAAAAATAAAAGGGCTAGGGGTGCAGCTCAGTGGTCCAGCATTTGCAGAGCATGCAAGCATGAGGCCCTGGGTTCAACCCCCAGTACCAGGGGAAAAAAAAGAAAGAAAGAAAGAAAGAAATTTACACCGTTGGCCAGAGGCAGCTCCAATCTTCTCCCCCTGACTCCTAAGACTGGACTTCATTCTTGGAGGATCTGGACAGGCAGCAAAGTGTTCATGCCTTAGTGGTCACTCACAGCCTTCCAGCACAGGGGGGCCTAATGGGCACCGTGTGAACCGCTCCAATAAGACAGGGAAAACCTGGCCAAGGCTTGTCAGGGAAATTGGTATTTCCTCTCCCACCAGCACTGTGGGTAGTGAGGCTGCTTAGATAGCCTGATGGGTGTTATTTACTGCTTCCTAGCAGGAAATGAGCTGCTGCATCTACAAGCCCTTGGCAAGTGCAGGGTTGATGCGACACCTTCCTTCATATGGAAGAGGAAAGATTGTTATTGCAGAGGAATCCTCCTAATTTTCTATTATTTGCATTTATAGAGATTGGTTGGAATAATAAAATGCCAAAAACATAATTGGAAAAATTCTTTTCCCATTTCTGGATCTAAAATATCATTTTAACCTCAGGGGAAAAAGGACTGTGCAAAAGTATTTGCACTCTAAAAATCACAGCAGATTATAAGTAGATAGAGAGGGAAATGTTCATTCTGAGGAAAAATTATACCTCTTGCTAAGGTGTTAGGAAGGAAATGTTTAAGGCAAAAGAATATTTCTGGCTCATGTTTAGATACGGTCATTGGATAAGGGACCAAGGATGGCCACCTAAACTTTTGGGGGGTGTGACCCCAACACCGTGAACTGTAATTCAGTCATTGGTGTCCGTTCTGACAAGCTCTGGAGCCAGGCTGCTGCCCCTGAGGCCGAGTGGGCAGGAGAATGGCTGGGTGGAGAGGGGTGGGGCCGACCCTCCCCTCCCTCAGCAGCAGCAGCTATGGGGGTGGGGGCTGGGATTCACTTTTCACAGCTGGACACATCAGGCAGAGCTTCCAGGCCCTCAGAATGCAAGCGTCCTGAAGGGGGAGTAAGTTGCTAATTTCCCTCAAGGGGACCAAGTTTCATGTTCTACCTGGATAGAGTTTAGTGGAGGGGACGGGCTGGAGCTGATGACGGCCACAGGTATCTGAGGAGCGTGAACGCTCACGTGGAGAAGGTGAACTCGTAGCACCCCTGGGAGGCAGGAGACCCAAGACTCCCCGGCCCCACGACTGCACCCAAGCCCAGTGCTGTGGTTTGTCCAAGCCTCTAGAATCCTTTTGAGCCCGTTCCACCCCCATAACTTGGGATGTATTACTTGCCTTGCTTGGGTGTATTACTTGCCTTACACAGTTGTTTGTTCATTGATTTATTAATTCATTTGCTTAGGGAATATTTATTGAGCACTTGCTGTGTGTCAGGGACAATGTTCTAGGAATCTGGAACACAGATATGAAGAAACTAAACCAAAATTATTGAAGTGGAGGTGGAGAAACATATAATATATATGTAATATAATACATGTAAAGTGCTCTCAGTAAAATAGGGGCAATCTGAAGAAATTTGTCAGGGAAAGTATTTAGATAAACTGGTACACATTTATTTAACATATATACATGTATAATATATATATACATATATATATATACATATACATATATAATATATATACATATATACATATACATATATAATATATATATACATATATATACATATACATATATATATATATATCTAATATTGTACATAAAATCAGATTTGTTGTTGTTAGGTGCTATCAAATTGGGTCCAACTTACAGTGATTCTATATACAACCAAATGAAACTGTCCTTGACACTGTGCCATGCCTGGCACTATGTCAGTGATTCTCTGCTATTCGTAGGATGTTCAATGGCTGATTGTTTGGGGGTTGGTTTTGGGAGTGGGCTACCAGGTCCTTTTCCCATCCTTTTGCAGTGCTGGGGATCAAACCTAGGGCCTCAGAGTGGGCAGAGCAGCACTCTACCAACTTAGCTAAAGTCTGGTCCGTATAATCAGATAGTGCATATATACTAGGGTTTGTAATTATATGTGTGTATGTAGTGTTTCACCTACAGCCATACCACTGTGGCATCTGATCCTGTCAGATTTCAAAAGCTAAGCAGGGTCAAGCCTGGTTAGTCCATGGATGGGAGACCACCTGGGAACACCAGGTGCTATCGGCTTGGGAGAAGGACCTGGCAACCCACTCCCCCAAACCAATCAGCCATTGAAAACCCTATGAATAGCAGAGAAGCACCAACAATAGTGTTATGCCTGTTGTACATAGGGTCGCTATGAGTCAGACACTGACTTGATGGCACCCAATAACAACAACAATGTAGTATTTCAGATGGTGATAAGGAGAAACAGCAAGGAAGAGAGAGAGGGAATGCTGGGTAGAGGTGGGAATGCGATTTCTCATGCAGTTGTTTGTGGAAGTATTGCTGGAAAGAATTAGAAAGAATTCCAAAATTCTGGAAGCGGAGTGAGTGTTAGAGGATGGAAAGAGATGGGATCAGACAGGTAAGCTCTGAAGAGTCTCTGGAGACTTTTACCTTTCCTGAGTGACACAGGAAACCCCTGGCAAGTTTCCAGAAGAGAAATGAGTACAAAATGCATCTGTTATCCTTCATGAATTCATAAGAATGAGAAACAAAATAGACACACAGTAAGTTTCAATAAAAGTAGCAACAATTCACTGAACAAAGGACACCCAGGGATACAGATTCCCTTTCTTCCTTGTCTGCTTCAGAAGTCTGCCCTGCGACACAAGTGCAGCCTGTAGCCAGGAACTGGCCAGAGTGAGCAGGCGCTCTCCACGGTGCTGAAGGTACTGGCTTAATAGGACAGCATCGGACCCTTCAGGGGAAAGTTGCCTTAAAGGTGGAATGCTATCCCACTGAATTCTTTTTCACGTAAGAATAGTAGCATTTTGTTCTTGCAAATATTTCCTGAGATTTTCATAGACATAGCCCAGGTTTTTTTTGGATGAGATGCATGCCATGGGTGCAAAGCCCAGGAAAAGAAATATAAGAATTGAAATGTCAACATTTGCACTTGAGTTTTTGGGGTGCTCATCTCATTGTCTTTACGTTGGCTATTTATTTCTAATGTGAAAGCCTCAGAGAGAAATGAAGATGCCTCTCAAGACTTTTACCTTTCCTGAGTGACACAGGAAACCCCTGGCAAGTTTCCAGAAGAGAAATGAGTTTCTCTTGATGATTTCTACACCAAACACCAAAATTTCTACTCTACACACTCTGTATTCATCTTTGGGCAATTGCAGGAAGGATCAACATTTCAGGGAAGACAAATCTGAAAACAATTGGATTTCATTTCCTACATATATATATGGTTGTTGTTGTTGTTAGGTGCCATAGAGTCAGTATCCGACTCATAGCGACCCTCATAGGGTTTTCAATGGCTAACTGTTTCGGGATTGACTTGGGAGTGGATTGCCAGGTCCTTCTCCTATCTGTGCGGTGCTAGGAATTGAACTTGAGACCTTAGAGACTGCAGCGCAGCGCTCTACCAACTGAGCTAAATCCCAGCCCCATATATATGGTAGGAGAGAAAATTTGGCCGTTTGATATCAAAGTCCCATTGCTGTGCTCAATATTCTCATCTCTCTTACTGGCGCATCAGACCATAACCGCGAGAAGAAACATCTAGGAACGCGTCCTCCTCCAACTCTTTCTGGACTCGTTTCTCCCTCTCAATATTCATAGACAGGCACACGTAAGGGGAGCGGAGGCTCTCGGCTGATGGGAGATTGCTGCTCCACTGCTCTTCTGTAGAGTGAAGACTGTCTTCTGCTTGCCCCCGACAGCTCTCTCTGGCACCCCAGCTTGAGAGAAGAGGGTGCTGGAAGAAGTACAAAATGTGCACTGCACTTGTGCCAGGTATGTAACTTCCCTGAGCAGCCAAGAGCCCAGCCCAGTCTGTCCCTGGCTTGCAAGGCCATTCTCACACCAGCCCCATGCAAAGGCCTGGCGGGTCCCTTTCCTGGAGCACGCACCACGGTGCATCTGTAGATCTAGCCATGCAAGCACAAACACACCACTCTCTGGGGCAACAGGGACCAAGGCCAGGTCCTAAAAGGGTGACCTCGCTGCTGAGCCTTCTGCCCATGAGCGCCATCTTTGCTGTGTGGTGTTGAACTTGCGGCTGGGCCTTGGGCTGCTTCTGACTATGAAATGCTGAACTCAGCTAATGTCATATATGGGGAAAACTTGCATTGGAACCTACAGAGATCTTTGCTGAGCGGGATTCAGGACATGATTATAAACAGGTTACTTCTCAATGACAGTCTGGCTCTAATTAACAGGCTTGAGGTTTTGCGCCAAGCACTTTCCACGCACTGTCTCCTTTTACCCCTCCACAGCCCTGTGAGGGACACGGGGTACTGTTATCTCCATGCACAGACAAGGAGACTCAAGTTCAGACAGGGCCAGGGATTTTCCCAAGGTCACATACCTGGTAGGAGGCATGTCTGCCTGACTTCAAAGCAGGTGCCCTGCGATCTGTGATATCTAACTGCCCACAGCAAGATAGCATTGAATAGATGAATGAGAAATCAAGAAAATGTGTGCTGGTTTTGTATTGCTGCATTACAAATCAGTGGAAACTTAGTGGCCTAAAACAGCACACCTGCCTTTTCTTCTAGGGGTCAGGCATCTGGGCCTGCCTTCACTGGGCCCTGGGAGTCGGGGCCTCCCAGGGCTGCAGGACCATCTTAACGCCATGGGGAAGGATCTCCTTCCAAGCCCATATGATTGATGGCAGAGTTCATCTCTCTTTGGCCCCAGTTTCTTTCTGGCCAGGAGACAGGTGGCAGGAGACCACTTGCAGTTCCTGGAGGCTGCCCTCACTTCTTTTCCACGTGGCCCCACCACGGCTGCCAGCCTCCTCAGAGCCAGCAAGGAGAGGATGCTCTGGAAAGGTGGGCATGGCGTTCTCGCATAACATAATCGGGGAGGTGATGTCCGGCCATCTCTGTTGTATTCTAACGGCTAAGGGCAGGCCATAGGTTCCCTCTTGCTCCAGGAGGCAGTAGATACATGGGTGTGAATCTTGCGGGTGGAGGTCACAAGGGACAGGGCAGAGTCTATCAGTCATGGAAGTTTTGAGTGACTCCCTTGGCTCTGGGAGATGACCATTCCCCTGGAGTCTGGAGCCTGAAGGAGAAGGATCCATAGCAAGTGGGACTGAGGGCTTGGGAGCAACACCTACCATGATGGGGCTGCATGGTGCCCTCCCCCAGCTGCCTCGTGTTCAGCAAACTTCTTCCCTCTATGGGCCTAGCCTGCAGTGTGCTTCCTGGGAACAACTTTGCGGCTGAATCTTAGCATTTAAACACAGAGGAATAACTGACCTATTGGAGTCCTACTATGGTACCAGAGGAGTTTATGAATGAGCTTATTCAATTCCGGTAATGACCTTAAAAATACAACAAAATATCTCTTAGTCCTATTTTACACAGAAGGTATTAGGTGCAGAAATGTTAAGTTGCCTCCTCAAGGTCACACAGCTTGTGAGCAGTAAGTAGAGCCAGGGAGCAGGGAGCCAGGCAGGCTGTCTGCAGAGATGGACGTGTCTCCACGCCAGCCTCTGAGACCTTTGGTCTTAGGGAAGCCACTATCACTGGAGTGTTCAGCGTTTTTGAATGGTGCAGGCTCTAAGGCAAAGCTGGCTGCGGGTGGAGTGTGGGAGGAGCAGGGCGGATAACAAGTAAACAGAGAAGGCAGGAGGGGCACAGTAAGGAAATGAAGATGTATTAGAAATTTCAAAATATGTTACCCAGGGTGAAATGTACTCCGGAGGAGAGAACAAAGACACAATTAGAAAATGATGGATCCGGTTCAAATAGACAGATTTGAAATTACAGAGGAGCTGCCTAAGTACTTGGTAAATACTGACGGGATGCTGTAAAGTAGCCATTCTGTGAATAATGGAGAGAGGGTATATTTCCACCCACCACAGTACGAGGGCTAAAAGTTGCACTGGCGAAGACGGCCGATGGGGATTTTGTACCTTGCTCTTCTGTCCACCACGGGACTTCGCGCCTCCTTGGGCAAGCAAGTTCGTAATTATCAAAGTGAATTATGGTCACTGCCAAAGGATGACATTAGCTGGGATCCTGCTTCCTGCCACCATGCTGGAAATCTTCCAGGTACATAAAAGAATTATGGATTATGACTCTTTTATATAGTCTTTAAGAGCAAGATCTGCAGCCCAGAATTGGTGCATCATGTTCTCTCTCAGGCTCTCTGGGCTCCAGTAACGCAGGCTGTGTGTGGCCAAATCATCTCAGAGGGTCTCACATTTCTTGGGGTTTATAAGCACAGGCTTTGCAGTCAGATGTAACTGAGCTCAAGTGGCGTTTCTCCTAACAAACTGTGGACACGTGCCTGGACCTCTGCTAGCCTCAGTTTCTACACCTGTACAATGCAAGCTGCAGTGACATCACAATGGGGTTGTAGTGAGAAAAAAGTGAAATAACGCTAAGCATGCATGTTGTTGTTGTTGTTGTTAGGTGCTGTTGAGTCGGTATCCGACTCATAGTGACCCTCATAGGGTTTTCAATGGCTGAGTGCTTCGGGATTGCCTTGGGAGTGGATTGCCAGGCCCTTCTCCCATTTTTGTTGTGCTGGGAATTGAACTCGGGACCTCAGAGACTGCAGCGCAGCGCTCTACCCACTGAGCTAAATCCCAGCCCCAAGCATGCATGAGTGCCCCATAAAGAACACTACAACCATCCAGATTAACATTGAACAAAACATGGGGAATGTAACCCATAAATTAAATTAGTAAGGAATCGGAGGCAGAATGGGTGTTGTGTCTCGTGTCTTTAATCCCAGCCACTCAGGAGGCTGAGGTAGGAGGAGCACAAGTTCAAGGCCAGTGGCAGCCTGTGTAATTTAGCAAGACCTTGTCTCATGACAAAAAGTTAAAAATGGCTGGAGGCTGCAGCTTAGTGGTAGAGTGCTTGAGAAGCATGCATGAAGTCCTGGGTTCAACTTTCTAGTACAGAAAGAAAGAAAGAAAGAAAGAAAGAAAGAAAGAAAGAAAGAAAGAAAGAGAAAAACAAGAAAGAAGGAAGAAAAAAATTAGAGATAGGTAATGTTGGTATTTGGGCTGGGATTTAGCTCAGTGGGTAGAGCGCTGTGCTGCAGTCTCTGAGGCCCCGAGTTTAATTCCCAGCACCGCAAAAATGGGAGAAGGGCCTGGCAATCCACTCCCAAGGCAATCCCGAAGGACTCAGCCATTGAAAACCCTGAGGGTCACCATGAGTCGGATACCGACTCGACGGCACACAACAACAACAACAATGTTGGTATTTAGCTTAGTTAGTAGAGTGCCACTCTGTGGTCTCTGAGGCCCTGGGTTTGATCCACAACACCACAAACACGGGAGAAGGACGTGGCAGCTCACTCCTGAAACAATCCTGAAATAGCCATTGAAAACCCTATGAGGGGCATTATGAGTTGGATGCAACTCAATGGCCCCTAACAATAAGGGCTGGGGTTTAACTCAGTTGGTAGAGCGCTGCTCTGCACTTTTTGAGGACCTGGGTTTGATCCCCAGCACTGCAAAAACAGGAGAAGGATATGGCAATCCACTCTCAAAGCAATCCCAAAACAACCAGCCACTGAAAACTCTGTGAAGGTCACTGTGAGTTGGACTCGACTCAGTGGCACCTAACAACACAACAGTGTTTGTTGTTGATGGAAGTATAAATTGGATGTTGTTCCAAGTATTGCTCCAAGTACCATTCTAAGCTAGTATAAATGCTGGTATAGCTGGATCCCAAGGGGAAAATTCTATATTCTTTAGAAATGATGCAGCCAATCATATAGATTAATTGAAGTACACTGAGAGGCTGACTACAGAAATGGACAACGGCCAAGCCACACCTGACCATGCACACCTCTGCAGCAGCCAGCCTTGCAAACCAATCTTTGCAGCAATTGGCTCAGAACAGTCAGGACATGGTCTTTGACTGCCAACTTACAGTCCCTCCCCCTTTTCAGTCCCTACTTCTAACTCAGAACCGGCAGAGAAAGCCGGATATGCTCCCTAGGCAGCCACAAGGTGCCTCTTTTTAGGTTAACCTGCCTCTGGCTTGTTTACCCAAATGCCCTCAAATTAGGGCACGTGTGCAGCCTCCTTCTTATCCTCTCTGCAGCTCTTCCCCTCCCCTGCCTGCCTTTGAGTCTCTGCCTGGGACAAGTGGTGGAGTGGACCTCCTCACCACAGCTACTTTTGAAGGAATAGCCTGTTTGTTCTCTTTGGGATATTGTTGTTGTTGTTGTTGTTGTTGTTGTTGTTGTTAGGTGCCGTCAAGTTGTATCCGACTCATCGCGACCCTCAATGGCAGTTTGTTTCGGGATTGCCTTGGGAGTGGATTGCCAAGTCCTTCTCCCATTTTTGTGGTGCTGGGAATCAAACTCGGGACCTCAGAGACTATAGAGCAGCACTCTACCAACTGAGCTAAATCCCAGCCAAATTTTTTTTTCTTGCTATTTCTTTTTTTTTATTAGAAATTTTTAATGTACATCATAATGTGATTCATTTTGACATGCTTTTCATTGTGACAATTTTCATATATGCAATTTGATAAACATTATTCATATAGGTTACCCCTTACCTTCCCCTGTGTTTCCCCCCTCCCCCCCTTCCCATCTAAGTTTCCCATCCAAGTCTTCTCTAGCTTTTACTATGTAGTATTTTTCTATATGTCCTTGGGTTCCATTTCTGTTTAAGATAGAAACTTTTCCTGTAGTGGTCTTTGTTTTTATCTTGTTAGAACAATTACATGCGATTTCTAGTCCATTTGTATTGACCTCATTCTTATCTTCCCTCCCCCCCTTTTATTATGATCTGACCTTTGAGTAGGATTTTTCCTTCTTGTAATTTTGAATCGGCTCCCTCATATGAGTGAGAACTTTTGTTGTTAGGTGCCGTCGAGTCGGTATCCAACTCATAGTGACCCTCATAGGGTTTTCAATGGCTGTTTCAGGATTGCCTTGGGAGTGGATTGCCAGGTCCTTCTCCCATTTTTGTGGTGCTGGGAATTGAACTCAGGACCTCAGAGACTGCAGCGCAACACTCTACCAACTGAGCTAAATCCCAGGCCCTCTCTTTGGGTGGTCGCTGTGTATTTCCCCAACACGAGCAGAGTGGTGTGCAGCAAGAAAGTCCGCACAGGAGCCCTATGATATTGGTTGACAATAAGAATCTGTTCACAATAACACTTGTCGAAGGAGGGAAAATATAAGCGGATTGGAAAGAAGAGGGGAGGGGATCAGCAGGTGGGAGTGGAAGTTGGGGAAGGGGAGAAGGGGAGGGGAAATAATGTAGAAGGATAAAGAAGGAGAGGAAAATCTCAAAATATATGATGCAACTATATGAATACATGGGAAAAATAGGGGAAAGGAAAAAATCAATGAGACCATAACCCATGATTGTCTGTGATTTCTATTACATGTTAATTAAAATTCCTACTTTTAAAAATTATTTCTTCTCTTCTTTGATTTATACTGTTCTGCAAAATGCGTAACATGACCCATGTGTAAGCAAATAGGTGCAAAATGGATACGGCAAATGACTTATTACTCTGTACCCCATCAATATCTATAAATAGAAAAAGATTCTGTTCACATAAACTTAGTGTTTTCTTCTTCAAGGCTCATAATTATTTAATGTAAACTTAAAAATCAGACATTGAGGAAATTTACACAATGGACAAAGAAGAAAAAAAGGTAATGCTAATCTTTTTTTTTTTTTTTTTCAGTACTAGGGGTTGAACCCAGGGCCTCACACCTGCATGCTCTGCAAGTGCTGGACCACTGAGCTGCACCCTCAGCCCATTTTTTTACTTTCTGAGACAGGATCTTGCTAAGTTACACAGACTGCCTCTGGTCTCAAACTTGCGATCCTCCTGCCTCCATCTCCCAAGCCGCTGGGATTACAGGCGTGCACCACTGTGCCCAGCATGCTAATCTTACTACCCATAGGTAGCTATTCTCCATATGTCCAGACATGCATGGGATATGGGGGGAAGGTATGTGTGTGCGTGTGTGCACACACGCACTCTCTCTCACACACACACATATACATGTGTGTATATATATGTATATATATATTCATATGTATGTGTGTGTGTGTGTGTGTGTGTGTGATCATAGAATTCTCATTCTGAAACCGGCTTTACCAATTCCACAATATGCATGGATACACTTCCTCGCCAACAGCATTGATGATACTACCTGTATAGTATTCATTGAATATATATAATTAGTTAAAGCACTCTTTATCAATGCAGATTTAGGCCATTCACAGTATTGTGTTAGTGAGAAAATTGCTGCAATATACACTATACATAACACACCACACAATCTATACTATACTACATCATATACACTACTGTACATATGCCTGCAGCGGTAGCCCTGTGGCATCCGATCCTGTCACATCTTGGAAGCTAAGCAGGGTCGGGCCTGGTTAGTACCTGGATGGGAGACCGCCTGGGAACACCAGAAGCTGTAGGCTTGGGAGAAGGACCTGGCAACCCCCTCCCAAAAATCAATCTGCCATTGAAAACCCTGTGAACAGCAGAGAAGCACTGACAATAGTGTTTCACCTGTTGTATACAGGGTCGCTATGAGTCGGATACCGACTCGACGGCACCTAACAACAACAACAACAACAACAACAACACATTTTCATACAGGTGCATCCATCCTCTTGGCCTATTTAAAATGCCCTCTGCTGACCACTCACATAAGAAACAGCCTGGGGAGTATACTGTTTTGAGGTTAGCTTTTTTTTTTTCCTATCACAATTTTGCAGACATTTGATTCCTTCATTTTTGCTGGAGTCCTATTATGTCTTGGAGAAGTTATAGCCAATCTTTTTTTCTTTTCTTCTTTGTTTCTTTTCTTTCTTCCTTTTTTTAAAGCCTGTTCACCTTCTTCTTATTATTGAACATTGAGAAGATTCTTTTAGTTTTTTTAAAGTTCAGTAATCTTACCAGGCCTGCAGTCATAGCACTGTGGTATCTGATCCCATCAGATCTCAGAACCTAAGCAGGATTGGGCCTGGTTAGTACTTGGATGGGAGATGGCCTGAGAATACCAGGTGCTGTAGGCTTAGGAGAAGGACCTGGCAAACCCACTCCCAAAAATCAATCCACCATTGAAAACCCTATGGGTAGCAGAGAAGCACTGACAATAGTGTTTCACCTGTTGTACGTAGGGTCGCTATGAATGGGGCACCAACTCAATGGTATCTAACAACAACAACAACAATAATCTTGCCAGGATACGTCTCTCTTAGTCACTCTATGAATCTTCCAGGTCATGGTCCATTTCTTGAAAGTTTCTTCTCTTACATTTGCATCCTTGTTTCATTCCATCAGTCTTTTCTCTGACTTATGGACCCCAGTACTCACGCCACCTCTCTTTGTCCATCACATTTTGATCACCGTCTTAGTCTGCGTCCCCCACCCCCAAACACAAAATAAGCAGATTTGTGGCAATGCTTTCTCTGGGATGCAACTCCAGGATAGCAAGGATGAAAGAAAAGTGGAAGTGAGGCGCAGAAAGCGGGAAAGCAGGTACGCCACCGTGTGCTCCTGAACCGGTCAAGCAGCCGCCAGCCCCCAGCTGCTGCTCTGTGCTACATGAACTGCTGGGTCTCCAGCAGTTCCTGGGGAGCGGTGGGGCATCTGCTGTCTCCCTACCAGCAATTTGGGCGATTTGTCTGCTCGCGTGTCTCCATCCGGTTGGGCTCTGGTGGGCATGCCACTCCCTCCCCCACTGCCCTGGCCCTCCAGGATGCTGCCAGGGGACCGGATGCCCTGTCCCAGCATGGGATGCTTCACCTGAGCCTGCACGTGGTGGCAGCAGGAGCCTGGGCCGTGCTGGGCTGGTTGCAGACACAGACCTAAGCTGGCAGCATCGGGACAAATGGTGGAAGCTATGGCCTGGCAAAGTTGCAGATGTTGGCTGCACAGAGTGTGTGGCTGAGCCCTTGACTGAAGCACAGGGTAGGACATTGTCGCTGGCTGAGGCTTCTGAGGGGTCCACTGTGTGGGGTCTGGTGAATCTGGAGGCTCAGATATTGGGGTCCATATAATCCTTTTTCTCTTTCTTTTATTATATCTTTATGTTTTGCTTCTCTCTCCTCTGACATCACAGTCCTGCCATGAATGTGACTGAATCAGTGTCAGCTCTGTTGATTCTGATAATCACAGCTTCTAAAACATTTTTAATTTCTGCAATGGCACTATCTTGATTTATGCCTCTGAAGTCTATTTTTATCTCATTTTGTTATTCTTTTTAGTTTTTTTTTTAACTTTTTTCTTTTTACTCTCTATGTGAGGAAATTCCCAGATTAACTTGATTTCCAAAAATGACAATTTTGAATCTTCCTTCCCTCCCCTCTCTTTTTCTTTTCTTGCCTTTCTTTCTTCTTCTTTTTCTTTTCTTTCTTTCTTTCTTTTTTTTTTTTTTTTTGGTTTTGTTTGTTTGTTTGTTTGTTTTCAGAACTGAGAGATTGAACCCAGGACCTTACACATGCTAGGCAACTATCTACAACCGAGGTGTACCTCTAGCCTCTTTTTCACTTTTTAATTTTTCATCTTAAGACAAAGTTTCACTAAGTTGCACAGGCTGCCTTGGGCCGTGAACCTGCCATCCTCCTACCTCAGCCTCCCAAATTGTGGCCATCACAGACCCGTGCCACAGCAGCTGGCACCTTTCCCTTTTGAAAAATAAATATCAAGGCATGTGAGGATGTTCTCAATAGTGGACTGTGTGCTTAGCATGCATGAGGCCCTGGGCTCACTTCCCAGTACCCTCTAGAAAAATGAAAAAAGGTTTTGTGGCCTCTGGTATTACAATAGAAGGTAACCCATTTCTGTTTTCATTAAAATATGTTAATAGTCTTGGCAAGATCCTTTTAATATTGTGGAATGTTTCAATATTCTTGTCCTATCTGCTATCAAAATAAACTTATAACATTTATTTCTTAAAAAACAAGGAAAATGAAAAAAAAATTTCAGTATAAAATCATGTATTTTTGAGTGCTCACCACAGTAAGTATTTTGTTAAGCATTTCACATAAGTTATTGTGTTTCATCTTTAGGCCAAAAGTCAGACCCAGTTAGCAGTATTCTCTTGCAGTGTACAGACACCCATTAAAGGCCCCGGGCTACAAACTCTGACATGTGCCAGAGCCTCATGTCCTGCTGTGAATGACTCCAAACCCTCTTCTCATTTAGCAAGTGTCTCCCACCTATAAATACTTCCTACGCCTTCCAGAACAGACCACACAGTGCCCTTCCACCCTGCTTTCATCTCATGAGCTATAGACCTTTGACCGAGTCATGGAGCTACTTATGCTCAGAGTTTCAATTACTTTTCTGCTGGCTCTGAGGTTCTTGGCTTGACCTTCTCCCTTCCCCTCATGGTGCTGATTTTGGAGACTCAGTAAAAATGAAGCTTTAAAAATCAGGCATGAGTGCCACGCTCCCTGCCCACAGTGGTTCCATGATTGGGTAGCAGGGAGTGCTGAACGGCTGAGTCCAAGGACCAACTAAAAAATCTGCTAGAACTCTGTGTCCCAGGGCACAATAGGGAGGGACCAGTCTTTGGTGTGGACTCTTTCGTTACTGTCGGACAGCCACTGGAGGAAGCCCTCTTGACCACCGGGTGCCGGTCAAGTGCTCACTCCCTGTCAGCAGTGCTGTACATGCTGAGCGGGTGCAAACCCAGAGGCAGGCACTTCAGCCCAGGACAGCGAGTGTTCTTCATAACGTAAAATCCTGGCCCTTGAGGGAGCCCATGGTGCCAGTCTAAAACCATTAAACAATTCTTTGAACGGACTGCTCCTCTGATTTTCAAGAGCTGACCTTGGAGGATAGGGACACTGTGAGGGCAGAACTGATGAGATTGGCTCTTCCCTCAGGGCACGGGCTGCCTGATGCTTAACCATGAAGTCCGGGATTTGGACTTCCTTTCAGATGTGGGGGATGCCAGGGGGTAGCCGGGTCACGCAGTCCTTTTGCTTTCTCCAGATTCGGAGAGTGGGGGTGTCAGTTCCCCCTTCTGGTAACAGTAATAGGAATTTGCATCTTGGGGACTGTGAGTCCCTGGAATTCCTGTGGGGCTTGGCCCCAGTTCCGGGGTGTCCATTCATTCAGCCCACTGAGTCTCCCTCTAGAGAGGTGAGTGAGGGGATGAGCAGATGGAACCCAGGCCTCTGCTGACCCTGCCTGGAAGGACAATTCTTTTCTTCCACTGTCCTGGGCTGAGGCCAGGAGCTGCTGGCCTCCATTTTCTCCAGCTATGGAAAGCCATAGCACTGTGCCTTCCGATCCCGTCAGATCTTGGAAGCTAAGCAGGGTCAGGTCTGGTTAGTACCTGGATGGGAGACTGCCTGGGAACACCAGAAGCTGTAGGCTTGGGAGACGGACCCGGCAACTGACTTCCAAAAATCAATCCGCCATTGAAAACCCTATGAACAGCAGAGAAGCACTGACAATAGTGTTTGTAAGGTCGCTGTTGTATGTAGGGTTGCTATGAGTCAGACAGGACTCTATGGCACCTAACAACCACAACCACAACAATGGAAAGCTCTAGATGGTGCGGAGCCACAGAGGCATAAGGGAGAGGCCAGTCCTGAAGACAAGTCAGTCACTCCTGAGGCCGTTTCTGCCCGAAGTCCTCACTCGATGGGGTCCAATGCACCCTCCTTTTGATTTCAACAGCCCTGAGCTGAGCGCATTGCAGCTCACAAGCAAGTGTTTCCCCAGCACACCCTGCGCCTTGGCTGCCTGGATGCTGCCGAGGCAGAGCCTTATTGTTCTTTATTTCCACTTAAGTCAGATGTCAGCCCTTCCTCCAAGGGCTTGGTTTCTACCAAACAACTTTGATGGTTCCTAATAACTTGACCACAGCGTTTCATTTGCCAGGGGACCTGCCTTAGGGTGTTGTTTCGCTAGATGTGTTACATAAAGCCTTCAACAAGCAAAATGAAGATGAAGTTGCCCTCTTCTTAGGTGGGGGACTTGCTTCTCTTAGTGCAGAGCGAATGCTAATACATTCCCAGGGCGAGCATGGTGAGAGAAGGCTCTGGAATACATGCGTCTCCAGTGAGCGCTGAGTGTCTGCCTCCCATCAACTGGGAGCAGAGAGGAATAATAAGGGCAGTGCATCTTCACTTGTAAACGCCTACCAGGGAGCAAGGAAAAAGTGGTATCAGGGAGGAGTGGGGAAGGGGAGCGGGATGGGCTTTCTTTTGTTTTATTTTGTGGCTAGAATCATAAAAAAATAACCAATTCCATTTGGTTAAGACTTTCCTTTCCTTCTCACATCCACACTGAACTGATCATAACTCTGAGATGTAAGGAGAAGAGCTATCATAATTTCAGTTTTATAGTTGATGAAACTGAGCTCCATAGAAATAAGCCAGGGACATATAACTATTTATATGTACTCTGCAGGTTCTCGGGATAAGCACTGTCTCCATTTCCTGACTTACTGGTAATATTATCATGCTATATTTCAAAAGGGCTGGGATTTAGCTCAATGGGTAGAGCGCTGTGCTGCAGTCTCTGAGGCCCCAAGTTCAATTCCCAGCACCGCAAAAATGGGAGAAGGGCCTGGCAATCCACTCCCAAGGCAATCCCGGAACAGTCAGCCATTGAAAACCCTATGAGGGTCGCTATGAGTCGGACACGACTTGACGGCACCTAACAGCAACAACAACATATTTCAAAAGGATTCTGCAGGATTGTGCCACTGACAATAGGATCTCTTTCGTCCAAGATCCCAGAAGTTTCCAACTATTTGAAGACTCTGCAAAAGGCCAGCATTACAGTTAATCTTACGCTTTCATCAGCAATTCCTAACACTAACTAATTGTAAAGGCTACATTCAATTTTTTCCAAGAGCTTTTGAGACATTGGATTCCTTAGGCATTGTGCATTATCTCTTCAAGTTTTCCATTTCAGAAGCAGCAACTTGTACCGGGTGGGAGGCACACATATCTGGAAGATCCCAGTTAAAGTACAAGTGCACTTTAATTATGAAATAGATGCAGCTACACTGTTGCAAACCCATGGTGGGTCGGTGGGTGGGGGGAATCTCCCTAGGCTCCTGGTCTCAGATAGGTATGCAAAACTGGGTGGGACTGGAATGTCCTGGAGGCCCCCTTAGTCCTGTCAGGATTATGGGCTCTGCATTATAGACCCCTGAGTAATCCCAGCTCACCACTTATGAATTGATGGCCTTGGGAAAGTCACTTACTTCTCTAGGATTTTGCTCTGTCCTCTAAAGTTTGATGACAATAACTATTAATGAGAATAATGATTTTGCAGTGGTTTGTGAAAATGAAATGTATTAGACACATATACATATATAAAATACTCAGTATACATATAAATGCATGTAAATAATACATATACTACATATGTATTATTTATAATAATACATATAAAATACTCAGTATAAGGCCTGGCAGTAAACATTTGATAAAAAATGGCCAGTATTTTTAGTGTAATTCTTAGTACAGTACCAGACCACCACCATCATCATTGTTACAGTCATTTAAACTAAGCTAGGTCTCTCCTTGGGGGAGTCTAGTTATCTCCATTGGGTGATCCACCACAATTTCATGTCTTGACCCCAATGGCCCACAACCTTGCCCATCTGGCTGTGATGTTGAGACACGCTTTGGATTTCTTGCCCCCAGCTTCATACACAGGAGCCAGAGGAAAATGTGGCAAGGCATATAATTTTTTATCCTAACATTGTGTCTTCTGTGACTCAGTCTGAATGCCTCAGTTGCTCTACAAACATTCCACTAACAAATTAGAGGGTCCTTGGGTGCTGCCCATTTGATAGCCTAAGAGGTTTAAAATCGGCTTGACCTTCCGCCATAGCCATCACTCTCTTTTTCCCTTCTTCTGCTTCTCCCAGGACGCTCATATTGCATAGTCCAAGAGGAAATTCAGAATTTCTCACGTTAGGACCCCAGACATTTTTAAAAGAGTTCATTTTACTTAAAGCTACTTTCAGATCTAAATCCAATGGCATCATTTTTTGAGGTCTTTCTAATTGATGTCCCTTGTAAAGATTATAGATATGTTATAGAATATATATAAAAATTACATGTATTATATAAAGTATATATAATTTTTAAGCACCTCTGGCTTGGAAAATCATTTGCTATGAGGAGACCTCTCCATGTGTATATTTTTTACCAAGAAAATGCTGTTGATTAGTGCTACTAAAAGCCTTTGAGCTTTTCAAATATAACTTGGCTTAATGAAAGGAAAGAAAGTCTTCCTGCCAGGTAAAACATGCTCCCACAGATGGTGGGAAGATTATAATAAAAAAATTAAATACATTTAAAAAATCTGTTCCATTCTCCTCTTCCTCACCGTAGTAAGCTATTTACTTGACAGAAAGAAAATAAAAAGCAATTATAAGGTTAAACTACATATATTAAAAGTCATAAGGGCTGTAGATTTCTTACAGTCGAGTTGTTGTGTGGGATGTCTGTTTACTTTCAGCTAAATTTTCTTTGCTTCGGCAAGGTGCACAAGTTTCTGTCTCCACATTTAATTTTAGGAAGGCACTTAAGTTGGCAGGAAATATCTACACATGAAAAACTAAGAATATATTACACTCTAATTAACCCCTCTTCCTGTTGACAGGCACAGCACTTCTTTGTAAATACAAAACCCCAACTCTCGGGAGGCCGCAGCCACATCCCTCTGAAGCTGTGTGTTGGCTTCATTTTGGCTGTGATATCACAGACTCAGGGGGATTTGACTCGGGAGAAGCCATTAATGCAAAGCCTCACAGCCTCATAGCTCTGCTTCCTTGGGATGTAGGCATAAACATGATGTGTGTTTTTCATACGAGTGGGCATTGGGAGAAGTGTTTGGCTTTCTGCATGGCAGTCAGGTCTTCTGTGAAGGAAGACACTTGGTAAGGTAAAAAGATCTGTGGTACCTTCTCCTGCTCTCCATTGCAGGATGTAAAGATGGAGGAGGAGGAAGAAGAGAAGAAAATGCATCTCCAGGTGCCACTGAGGAAGAGGTGCGCTGAAATAACGCGTGAGCTAAGAAGGTGAGTGGCCTGGGATTTAGCTCAGTTGGTAGAGCGCTGCACTGCAGTCTCTAAGGTCCCAAGTTCAATTCCCAGCACTGCAAAAATGGGAGAAGGACCTGGCAATCCACTCCCAAGGCAATCCCGAAGTAGTCAGCCATTGAAAACCCTATGAGGGTCACTATGAGTTCGATACCGACTCAACGGCACCTAACAACAACAATGACAAAGAAGGTGAGTAAACCAGCAAAGAAAGCAATGTGACAACCACTCTCTGTGGCCCCATACCTCCAAAGAGCCTCCCTTGCCAGCAGACCAGGGAGCCCCCCGGGGTGGTCAGCCCACTGGAGGCAGCTGGATGGATTCTTGTCTACGCTGGCCCACACAGATATTCTCTGTGCATTTCAAAGCAAATTTCAACCCGACAGACACTTCCTTTTCTTTTTTTCTCCACTGCTTCACTCTCATCTGAAACACGGTTTGAATCGAGCTCTGGGAAATACACTCTTCTCCAGAGTTTGGGCTTCCTGTGTTGGAGGAAGGACCACAGGAAGTCAGCGTCATCTTGTTCTGAAGAACAGCAAGCAGCCTTTGTTGGGGGTAGGGCAAGAGTTTGTTAAGACTCCTTTGGTGGGAGGATAAGCATCAGGGGTAAAGGATTTCTCACAGGATATGGAGAAAAGGGCTGCAGCCGTAGCCCTCTGGCATCTGATCCCCTCAGATCTCGGAAGCTCAGCAGGGTCGGGCGTGGTTAGTACTTGGATGGGAGACGCCTGGGAACATCGGATGCTGCAGGCTTGGGAGATGGACCTGGCAACCCATTCCCAAAAAACAATCCACCATTGAGAACCCTATGAACAGAAGAGAAGTACTGACAATAGTGTTTCCCCTGTTATATGTAGGGTCACTATGAGTTGGATACTGACTCGATGGCACCTAACAACAACAACAACATGGAGAAAGGAAGATGGCTGGGCCTCAGGGGCCCCTGCACCCAGGGCTCTGCCTCAGCCAGGCTCTCTGTGGGGCCAGTTTTCAGCCACTTTTAATCTGTGTTGCCCCCTTTCTTCTTTCTGGAAGAGTTTCCCCACACATAGTTGGGCAGGAGACCCCTGGGGGTTCATCTCAAGGCTTCACCTGCTTTGGGAGATGAGACCTGGCTCTCTGAGTGTCTTCTGAAGGTCTTGATGGGAGGGTCCTGGCTGGCCTGGCTCCTGCCAGGCACCCTTCCTGGATCCATCCTCTATGGCCAGGAGAAAACCACCCTTCTGAGTGTGGTGCATGATGTGTTGAACCTCATGTATGACCCATGTAGTTAGTATGTCTGAGCCTCATTTGTGAATGGCAGCCTGGGAACCACGATGTGGAAGGCCACGCTGATGAGGGAACCAGGCAGAGTAGGCAATCCCATGGGAGTCTACAGGAAAGCGGAATGTCCAATGGTCTTTCCTTCAGAAATAGTCTTTCTGTGAGTCTTCCAGAGTCTATGAAACACTAAACCATCAGGAACAATTAGTAGGAAAGGGATTAAGTGAGTCAAGTGCTTTAGTGTTATAAAGACTGGATTTGGTCTTCAGGATCGATCACTCTTGATGTCTAAGCACCTTCCTCAGTTATTTGGAGTAGGACAGGTGGCCTGAGAGAGGAGATGACAGTGTCACCTTCACAATGCCCTTGGGGCACAGGAGCTCTACCATTCACTGGAGAAAGCATGTTTTCAGGAAGAAGAGGAAGCCTCAGCATTGCCCACTTCCTGGAATATGGATGTGTTGGATTCCAGGCATGTGGAACACTGGGCACATTTGGTGTAGGTCACCATTCCCACAGGCGACCACGAAATCCTTGGGCAATTTTACAGCTACTGTATCCACAGATATATCCAGTGGCAACTATACACATGGACCTCACCAGATGGAACACACAGGGACCAAATCGACTACATATGTGGAAAGAGACAATGGAAAAGCTCAATACCAAATGTCAGAACAAGACCAGGTGCTGACTGTGCATCAGATCATCAAATGCTCATGTGCATGTTCAAATTGAAACTGAAGAAAATTAGAACAAATGTGCGAGAGCCAAGGTATAACCTTGAGTATGTCCCATCTGAGTTCAGAGACCACCTCAAGAACAGGTTTAATGCATTAGACATGAATAATAGAAGACCAAATGAGTTGTGGCATGATATCAAAGGTATAATTCATGAGGAAAGCAAAAGGTTATTAAAAAGATGAAAAAAAAAGAAAAAACCAAATTACATGTCAAAAGAGACTCTGAAACTTGCTCTTGAACATTGAGCAGCTAAAGTAAACGGAAGACATGGTGAAGTTAAAGAACTAAACATAAGACTTCAAAAGGCAGCTACAGAAGACAAAATCAAATGTCTTCATGACATTTGCAGAGAGCTGGAGTCAGAAATCTAAAAGGGAAGAACATACTCTATTTTTCTCAAGCTTAAGGAACTGAAGGAGAATATTCAAGCCTCAAATGGCAATAGTGAAAGATTCTACAGGGAAAAATTAAACAATACAGGAAACGTCAAAAATAAGGTGGAAGGAATACACAGAGTTGTTATACAAAAAAGAATGGGTGGATGACCAACCATTTCAAGAGGTTGCATATGATGAGGACCCAATGCTGTTGTTGAAGGACAAACCAGAAGCTGCCTTGAAGGAATTGGCAAAACACAAGGCTCTAGGAATTGATGGACTATCAGTAGAGATGTTTCAACAAACAGCTGCAGCACTGGAGGTGCTAACTTGTTTATGCGAAGAGATTGGGAGAACAGCTACCTGGCCAACTGACTGGAAGAGATCCCTATTTGTGCCTATTCCCAAGAAAGGGGACCAAATAAGTGTGGAAACTATGGAATGATATCATTAATATCATATATATGCAAGCAATATCATAATAGGCAAGCAAAATTTTATTAAAGATCATTTAAATGCTACTGCAGTAGTGCATAGATAGGGAACTGCCAAAAAAATCAAGCCAGATTCAGAAGAGGATGGGGAACCAGGGACATGATTGCTGATGTCAAATAGATATTAACCAAAAGGAGAGAACATCAGAAAGATGTCTATCTATGTTTTATCAACTATGCAAAGGCATTTGACTGTGTGGATCATAACAAATTATGGATAACACTGTGAAGAATGGGAATACCAGAGCACCTAATTGTACTCATGAAGAATCTGCACATGGACCAAGACGCAGTTGTTCAAACAGAACAAGGAAACACTACTTGGTTTAAAATCGAGAAAGGTGTGTGCTAGGGCTGTATTCTTTCACCACAACTCTTCAATTTCTATGCTGAGCAAATAATCCTAGAAGCTGAACTTTATGAAGAAGAACATGGCATCAGGTTGGAGGAAGACTCATCAACAACCTGCATTACGCAGATGACACAACTCTGCTTGCTGAAAGTGAAGAGGATTTAAAACATTTACCGATGAAGATCAAAGAACATAGCCTTCAGTATGGATTGTGACTCAACATCAATAAAACAAAAATCCTTATAACTGGGTCAGTATGTGACTTCACAACAAACGGAGAAAAAATGGAGGTTGTCCATGATTTTGTTTTATTCGGTTCTACATTCAATACCTGTGGAAACAGCAGTCAAGAAATCAAAAGATGCATTGCTTTGGGAAAAGCTGTGGCAAAAGATCTCTTTAAAGTGTTGAAAAGTAAAGATGTCAAATTGAAGACGAAGGTACACCTGACACATGCATTTGTATTTTCATGTGGTTGTGAAAGCTGGACATTGAACAAGGGAGACAGGAGAATTCATGCTTTTGGATTATGGTGTTGGAGATGAATATTGAATATACCATGGACTGCCAAAAGAACCAACAGATCTGTCCTAGAAGAAGTATAACCAGAGTGCTCCTTGGAAGCAAGGATGGTCAGACTGCATCTTACATATTTTGGACATGTAGTCAGGAGGGACCAATCCCTGGAGAAGGACATCATGTTTGGGAGAGTGGCAGAAAAAAGGAAAACCCTCTACTAGATAGATTGACACAGTGTCTGCAACAATGGGCTTAAACATAGGTGAGATCTTAAGCCTGGGACACAATTGGGGAGTGTTTCATTTTGCTTTACATAGCGTCACTATGAGTCAGACTCAATTCAATGGCACTAACAACAACAACAATAATGGAATAGTAAAGACATCTGAAGACAGTCTGTAGCATGGGAAATAAATACCAACCCTTACAAATAGGAGAAAGCAGGTTGGAGGAAACAGGAAGATGCAGACAGAGGGAAACAACATTAAAAAATCGAGCCAAACTAAAACCATAACATAAAACTCTTAGTAATATTCTTAGAGATGTGTAAGTATAATGAAATGGTGAAATAAGAACCGAATACCATAGAAAAAGAACATTCAAAGAATAACAATAATATTTACTATTTTTGGACTGTGTTTGAGCACGGGTAACTGAAACCTTGAGAAGTGAAATCACAGATAAGAAGTACTACTGTAGTCCCCAAAAGGGAGACTAGATAAGAAGGAATTATTAAGGAAGCAATGTAAGAAAGCGTCCAGTAATGGAAGGACAAGTGTTTCTAGTTCAAAAGGGTACATCAAACATACAACACGATAATTGAAAATAGATCTCACCAAGTCTATTCATAATCACGAAATTTCAGAAATTCAGGACACACAAAACAACTCCCCAAAAAAGTCACATGCAAGGGATCCAGAATCAGGCTTCACTGTTACCAAGAGCATTCTTGATTAGCTGAAAACTGACAGAGTTGTTGTTAGGTGCCAGTGAGTCAGTGCCCTACTCATAGCGACCCTATGTACAGCAGGTGAAACACTATTGTGCTTCTCTACTATTCATAGGGTTTTCAATGGCAGATTGTTTTTTTGGGAGTAGGTTGCCAGGTCTTTCTCTCAAGCCTACAGCACCTGGTGTTCCCAGGTGGTCTCCTATCCAAGTACTAATCAGGTCCAACCCTGCTTAGCTTCCAAGATCTGATAATATCAGGCACCACAATGGTATGTCAGCAAGCAGCTGACAGAGTATGATCTTTATAATTCTAAAGAAATGGTTTCCTATATGAAATTCTATACCTATCTATCAATTTTGAGAGTGAAATACAGATGTTCTCAGGCAAGTGCCATCTCAGAGATGAACTCCTTAGGCACCCTTTCTCAGAATTCTATAGGCAGATGCACTTTACACTGCAATAGAGTCTGGATTTAAAAAAGGACACAAGATAAATGAATAGGTGAGAAAGACAAAAGGTGAGTGAAGAGAACCTCACTGCGATGGCAAAAGAGGATTTTGGAGCACAGTTTTGTCTTGGCATCCAGGGTAATTGTCCAGGCTTTCCAGGGCAGAAGCTCTGGGATAAGTTTTTTGAGGAAGTCAGATCTCGGAAGCTAAGCAGGGTCAGGCCTGGTTAGTACTTGAATGAGAGACTACCCGGGAACACCAGATACTGTAGGCTTGGAAGATGGACCTGGCAACCCACTCCCAAAAATCAATCCACCATTGAAAACCCTGTGAATTGCAGAGAAGCACTGACAAGTGTTTTGCCTGTTGTACATAGGGTTGCTAGGAGTTGGATACTGACTTGACAGCACCTAAGAACAATAACAACAAGCTGATAAAAAACAATCCTGATGTCTCTTAAGGTTTTAAGAGGGGATTATACCACTAATGGAACATGTATGGTTGAAGTAACGATACCTACATAGAAAATCAAAGAGATGGAATTCTGAACTCCAGGGGAAAAAGAGTTGTGCAAGGAAAGAAAAATAAACTTACTATGTGGATTGCCTGGGAATAGTGTTACAAAGCCACAATGTGGAAATGACAAATGTTGAGCTCACCAAAGTTATGATTTCACTACAGAATGCCCAAAACTGAAAAACAAACAAACAAACAAAAAAAAAAAAACAAGAATGACTCCAAGCATATTTTTGGGGATGTGGAGGTGAGTGCCAAAATCATCAGCTGGACATGTTGAATGTGGTTGCCTCTGGGAAGGAACAAAAGACTGTGAAGTAGATAGTTACTGTTTTTATAAGGAATGTGTGTGACTGATAGACCATTTAACCTATGCCATGTGTAAGTTTGTTAAAACTAAGAGCTAATTGGCAATAAAGGAAGGAAGAAAGGAAGGAAGGAGGGAGGGAGGGAAGGAAGGAAAAGGGAGAGAATGAAAGATCACAGAAAGGAAAACAGACTGCACGGATTCTTCCTTTTTTTATTTTTTTTATTTTTTTTTCGGTGCTGGGGGTTGAACCCAGCATGATTTGCAAGTGCTGGACCACTGAGCTGCGCCCCAGCCCATATCTTTTTTAAACTTTTTGAGACAGGGTCTTACTAAGTTAAGCAGACTGCCTCTGGTCTTGAACTTGCCATCCTCCTGCCTCCGCCTCCCAAGCCTCTGGGATTACAGGCGTGCGCCACCATGTACTGCAATCAGATTCTTCCTCTTGAGCACTCACGACCTTGCTGGATTAACACACAGCCTTGACCCACGTACAGGACTCTGGGCTTGGGGCCGCAGAGTTTTCCGAGCACATGATTTGGTCCGCCACATGTGCACAGACCTGTTTTCCTCTCCTGTCTTCACAACACTAATCGTCATGTTTTGCTCACTCTACGACTGCCTGTAATCACTAATAAGCCAAAAGAACACTCCATGAAAACTCTGCGAGATCAGGCTAGGCTAAGGCAAACATGTAAGTAGTGAGTCAATTAGCACCACTGTTACGTTTGCCCAGCTGTTCACACATTCCTGGTACACTCGGGAGATCACGATGATGTTTGTAGAATTTACAATTCAGATTAAAGGAGAACTTTACAGCTACTTAGAACATATTTTAGAAGACAACCCTTTGATCTTATCAAGCCTCAGACACTTGTAGGTTTGACGCTCTACCACCAAGGAGCTTCCCGGGCCCCTCCGTGGAATAGTCAGGAGCAAAAGACCTCTAAACCACTTCTAATCACCCGCATGTCATAGGGCTCAGCAGGCGGAGGCTTGTGACAAGATGTGCACATTTCTCTCCCATCCTTCTCCGATTCTGCGTGGCAAGCGGCCCTGTCAGAATCACTGGGGGTCTCCTTCATCCTCGACTGACAGGAAGCGACATGTGGGAGAAGGAGAACAACCAAGTGGGAGGGAACTGATGTGAGTTGAACCCAAATCATTCCAAGGCCACATTCAAGAATGTTCTCCCTTGTGTAACATCAGGTTGTTGTTGTTGTTGTTAGGTGCCGTCGAGTCATGTCCGACTCATAGCGACCCTCATAGGGTTTTCAATGGCTGACTGTTTCAGGATTGCCTTGGGAGTGGATTGCCAGGTCCTTCTCCCATTTTTGCGGTGCTGGGAATTGAACTCGGGACCTCAAGAGACTGCAGTGCAGCGCTCTACCAACTGAGCTAAATCCCAGCCCGTAACATCAGGGGTGGTTTGAATTGCTGGAAATCTCTGAGCCAGACTCATTGAAATCAGCTCCCTTCGTTGACATGATGGCCCTTGTAGCGCGTGAATGTAGCTGCTCTACCATGGCCTCTTGATCTGCCCACCTGATGATTTGAAGCTGAGACTCCCTCGCCCTTCGCCAAATGCTGATGTTTTCCACGTATCAGCACCCAGGAAGATGTGAGCCTCCTGGACCAATGGCCAAGGTCCCTTGAAGGGCAGTAGAAGTTTTCTCCCCTCTGGTGGCCTTTGCGTGATCCTACAGGGTCCTAGCATCTCCTATCCCTCTGACGGCCTTGCCAAAATGCCCTGGTGACAGCTTTTATTGTATGCCTTAGGCTTGGCTGGTCGTCTTTATAAGCTCACCCAAGGTTGGCCCGTAGGAAGATTGGGTAACCATCCGCTAGAGAAGCGTTCAAGGCCATTGCTCTTGGCTCCGCCACCCTGTCCTTGGGGCAGAGTTTGCCTTCTTGATTAAATCAACTAAGTGCATTTCACTCACCCACGACAGTTGCCGTGGATTGAGAACTGCAAATCCAAGGCTGCCAGCTTCATCTTCCTATAATTTGCCTTGCAACTCTTGGCAGGCGACCCCAATTCTCCAGCCATATCGGTACAGAGGCTTTGCGTCTTGTGGGCAACAGGGGCCAGAGGGTTTGCAGTTCTAATTAGTAAAGATCACCCTAAATGCAATGTCAATTGGAACAACATAGACTTGGGAATGAAACTGAGCACAAAATGACACAATTCTTCTCGCAGGGAGCAGAGGAAGGGACAAAGAGGCGCAGGCTCTAGCAGAGAAGGGAAACAGGATGATGAATTCCTTTGTGCTGCCTACTGTTTCCTGCTGGGCCAAGGGGTGGGGAGGTCTGCTGGGCACAGGCGCTGGCTTTCATTGCGTCTGTGGGCTTTGGATCCAAGTCCCAGATAGAGATAGTGCAGATGGTGGCAGCAGCATGGAGGGTGGGAGGTTCGGTCCCTCGGAGAAGGAGGAAATCATATTCCCAGATGGAGAGGTCAGGGCTGTGGATATTTTGGGCGTTCTTCAGTAGGAGGACAATGTTATTCCCACACCTGATCGGCGATTCTTTTTGGCATAATGAAATTTAACTGTTGGCAAAGATGCTGTCACGTGACTGTGTTGTTACAGAAATAACTTGGGGCGCTCTGCTTGTCTGACGTAGGATTCCCTTCCTTGTAGGCAGACTTCCTTTTCTGCAGGGAGGGAGGGAGGAAAGAACTCATTGGATCGTTTTAGAGAAGAATGCCGAATTCAACTGTCTTCCCTTTGATAGAACACAGTAAAGAGGCGTGGCGAACCTGTCAAAACTGCTTTACCCATTCAGCTCAACTCAACTTGGGAACCCATCAATGGAAGCACAGCCCAATCAAGCAGTTCTACTTGCCATCTTTATAAACCTTCACAAAAGGGTTAGTAACAGAGAAAGAATACTAAACATTTCTATTTTGCCCCATATTATTTATGTAATTTCCTGCTGGTAGAAACTCACTCAAGAACTAAAACTCTATTTCCTCTGGGAATTCAGAGTTCTGTTGGAAATTCTAACTATTGCTGGAATTTTAAGCATAATTAGTGAGAAGTACTTAAAATCCATCCTCCTAAATGCTTGATAAAAATGGATCAGAAGTCGTGCGCATAATATCACTTTATCTTTTCTTAATGAAAACACTGCCACCAGCTGGTTAATAAATGATTTTGAGTACTTTTTTTATTGACTGAAATCAGCAAGTTATTTTCTCTTCATTTAAAAAAGGATCACACTTTCTATTCAAGGTGATTTTTTCCTCTTTTCATAAAAATTAATAGTGCTTCATAATGCCTGCCATGCTCCCAGCGTGTGCAGAGTAAAAATGACCTGAACGTGGCATATGCTAGCCATTCCCTGAGCCACGGTGGGCAGCATTGCAGAGAGCACTTAGGGTCCTCGGGGGGAATCGGCGAACCTCACAATTTCTCTCTACTGAGTCCCACAGCCCAGAGCTGAGTTAGTGGGGGCCGTTGTTCTCATGTTCATAAAGCTAGGGAGAATCCTAGGCCTGAAATTATTACAGTAAATGTGCTATAGCAGCCTCAAGATCCCCCAGTGCTGGCAAGGGGTCCCTCAGTCCCCACTGAAATGAAGTCCAGCTTTATCTCTGCATCTGTATGTGATATGCTCCTAGGGACTTAGTTTGGCTTTAGAACATCTTTAAGCAACCTAAGATTTCTTGAACTGTTAAGACAGAGCAACAGAAAAAGAACTAGAAAATCAAAGCCACTCCATCTGCTGAGCAAGAATTAGAGTACACCTGTGTGGATTTTGTGAAACAGAAGCAGTGTTGCAATCGTCATAAACCTTTGTTTAGACTGGTGTGGCACCAAGGGAGGAAACACTGTGCCTGTCGCGCTGTGGGGAACCATCCTGGCTGAGGAAGGCTGGGAGCCTCAGGAGAGCGTGAGATCGTGGCCGTGCATGGAGTGTGGTCCCTGTGCCTGGCACCAGCACTACTTGGAGGGAGGTCTGAGTTGGACCTTCACGGTCACCAAATGTGGGCTCCAGGGGAAGGGTGGGAAGTGTCCCTTGGGGAGCCCCCTCTGAACATGGTACTCCCATGACACCAGGTTCAAATAAGGACTCAGAGCAGAGCTGAGGGTGGGGATCACCCACAGGGCTGGGGCCAGGGCGTGTATGAATGACAGGCAGCAGCAGTAGGGGGGTGGAAAAGCAGGGAGGGTGATCGGCGGGCAGAGGCATCCCAGAACCTCGGCCACAGGGCATTTCCTGCTTTGTTTCTCTGCAGCCTGGCTTGATTGGAAGGGCCTGGGGCTGGCGTGACAATGCCAGGATGCATTCTTGATTATTCCTACTCAGCGGGGGTCTAGTCATTTTGGGATCTGCCAAGTTATTGAACGATGGGCTGTGTCCTCCAGAACCATCCCATGATGAAGGCCCTTTTCACAGAATGGGGCGGGACCTGTGCCAAGGAATAGGCGTCAGGAGACTGGCCACATGGAGGGCCTCTCACCCACAGGTCCCCTCCAACTCAGCCTGGCGGTTTAGAGTCCACTTCCGATGAGGCTCTTCAGAAGGGAGTCACATTAGCCCTTCAGCTCCCAGCTAAACCCTCATGCTAACATTCAATTCTACGTGTTTCAACTGCATACAACCAGACAGACATAGAAAGGAGAGGGAGAGATGACGTTCATGGGAGTCTCCTTCCAACTAATGAGGAAAATGGGAAGGGTTCCCTGAAGAAAACAGTTCCTTTCTCCAAAGGGCTTTAATAAGAAAGGAGAAGAGATCATTAAGAATTTAAACTATGAAGAGAAAAGCTCTCAAATGTTCCTAAGGACGGATGTGAGGCTGTAACATCATTTATTAACCACTCCGTTTTGTAGAACTCTGTGGTTCATGTTGAACTCAGCGGAGCTCACAGGCATCCATGAAGTTGCGCCACAAAATTGCATTAGCTAAGGGCAAGCGTTCATTTCAGGGTGTTACACATGACTGATGGCCTGGCTGCAGTAGAGTTAATATTAAAATAAGATGCAAAGCATACATTTGACCAGTGATCATTTCCCACAGGCCTTCACTTTGGTCCCTGGTAATAAATAGAGTAAAATACCCTATTTTGTATTCGGAAATGTCCATTTGGGATTTTTTTACTTTAAAAAATGAAATCAAGCTTTGTAAAATTTTTCACTTTGCAATCTTTAAGGGCTAACTTGCTTGAAAAATTCTTGGTGGGCCCCTAGCTCTTCTGCCCACCTCTCAAAACCACCTCAGCCTGGTAAGAATCTCGAGATCTCAAGGAACTTGGGTGCCGCTGTTACCAGGGGATAGTGAGCCACCGTCTGCTGGTTTCCCAGGTCCTTCTGCCACACAGCCCCAGGCTCTGCACGTGAACCATTCCAGATGCACAGAGTGAGGCTGACCCCTGGCTCTGCTCGTCTCCTCCACTTCAGTAACCAAATCCTCCCCACAGGGTCCTCCAGGGGAAGCAACTCCCCCCTCCACCCCTTCCCAACAGAGCAATTTCCCAAGCCTGGGTTCTCTTGGCCTCTGCCTCATCCCCTGGGACCTCAGCTTCCCAGCCTGGGCCTGTGGAAGTCAGAGTGGCCTGTCCTGATGCGTGCTGGTCCCAGGAGCCCTGCACGGCCCCCTTGGAGGTGGTGACATTGCCTGGGCTGTACAGATAGCCTTTTCTGAAACCCAAGACCACAGGCCTCCCTCCTGACAGAGACAAGGCCTCCTGATCTTCAGAGACAAGTCTTCTGGAGCCCAGGGCTGCCTCCTACCTTAGGCTGGGGGATTTCGATGGACGGCTCCTCATTTTCACCCATTCTCCACCTGGCCTTTCCACGGCTGGCTCCAGTCACGTGATTTCAGGAAAGAAGCTCTCACTGCTATTTGGACATCGCCCGGTGACACAGAAATGATTTTTTTTTCTTCCTGTACTGGGGGGTTGAACCCAGGGCCTTGTGCTTGCATGCTTTGTAAGTGCTGGACCACTGAGCTGCACCCCAGCCCATTTTTATACTTTTTGAGACAGGGTCTTGCTAAGTTATGCAGTTTGCCTCTGGTCTTGAACATGTGATTCTCCTGCCTCTGCTTCCAGAGCCACTGGGATTACAGTCATGTGCCACCGCACCCGGCAGAGATGATTTTGTAGAAGCCGCTCACGAGGGACCCTCACTGTGCGCCTCCACTATGCTCAGCAGACCTGGTTGGAGGCTCGTGGGAGCTGCCAAGAAAACTCTGGAAAACAAAAGCGCATTTTCCCGCTTTGTCTAATTTTAAGATTTCATTTTGATCCATGCTTAAATTCTAAGAGTAACACTCAATTAGAAAATGCTGCCGCTTTATGAAAACATATTTGAAAATATTTTCTTAGCAAAGAGAACAGCCCAATTTAAGTTCGCAAGTTTTGCCACAATATGGCAGATGGTTATGAATGAATCTGCCCACATTTGTCAAATTCACAGTGTTTCAAGGTCTCAGGCCTGTTGTCACCTCCCCTATGCAGACCTCCTTTAAGAGACTCTTCTAGATACATTTGTTTCCTTTCCTAGGCACTGCATCGCTAAACTCAAGCACATTTTTAGATGTTGGAAAAATAAACTAAAAAGAATGTACTCTGTATAGAAAATTGGGAAATAGGGCAAAGTACAAACAAAAAATAAGTCCTATCACTAGAGACAAACTCCTTTAACATTTTAGTTTATTTTCTTCTAGATTTTTATCTCTGTGTATTAAAAAATGACTTCAGAAAATAACTTCACATATAGGAGTTTCACATTCTGAATTTTTCATTGAGCATAGCATATGCCTCTCCCATGTCATTAAATATTTAAGAAAGCATATTTAAAATCAGCATAACATTATATTTATATACTATAATTTATTTATCCATGAGTCTTTACATAAACACCCATTTGTTCAAAAGAAATGGACCGAGTTCCACTCTGCACCAGGTGTCAGACATTGTTAGACATGTTGGTATTTTCTAAATTCTTAACTTTATGAACTTCATACTGCTGGGTATATTTCCCCTACATCTTAGTGTGTACCTTTGATTATTTTATTATAATAGGCTTCCTCAAAGATCACGGCTGGGTGAAAAAGAGTAAATGCATTTTTCTGCAAACTTTTTATTTGAAAACTTCCAAACCTGCAGAAAAACAGAAAGAGTAGTGTAATAAGCATGTCCTGCGATTTGCCCAGTGTCAACCTGTGAATAATTCTCACCCTCTCCACTTCTTCCCCTACTTCACATAGGAATGCATACTTGTATCTGGGTGTGTGCATGTGTATGCCACCCACCCACCCTTACACACACTCACACGCACACACACACACATAGAGTTTTTCTCTGAGCACTTTGAATCTTGACAAAGTAGCTTGCAGACATCATGAATCTTGCTCGCTCCTAACCCCGGCAGCCTGGGTCCCCACAGAAAAGGTGGTCTCTTCCTGCCCATGCTACCTTTCTCCCGTCCTCAAATGAACATTAATGTAGTCACGTATGCCACCGTAGAGTTCACTGTCATTTTTCACCACCTGTCCCAATAATAGCAAGTATGCTGTTGTTGTTGTTGTTGTTAGGTGCCATCGAGTCGTGTTTCACTCATAGAGACCCTCATAAGGTTTCCAATGGCAGATTGTTTTGGAATTGGGAGTGGATTGCCAGGTCCTTCTCCCGTTTCTGTAGTGCTGGGACTCAAACTTGGGACCTCAGAGACTGCAGAGCAGCGCTCTACCAACTGAGCTAAATCCCAGCCCAATAGCATGTATAGCTGTTGGCTTTTAGAATGTTATTTTATTTACATACTTGTCTGCATGGCTCAGGATCCAACTGAGGTCCCACATTACACTTGGTTACCACACCTCATTCCTTCCTCCACCATAAATTGAGGGGAGTTTTCATTGAATAAAATTCACTCTTTTTAGGTGGACAGTTCTATGAATTTATATTGTTGTTGTTGTTGTTAGGTGCCGTCGAGTCGATATCCGACTCATAGCGACCCTCTGTACCACAGGGGAAACACTATTGTCAGTGCTTCTCTGCTGTTCATAGGGTTTTCAATGGCAGACTGATTTTTGGGAGGGGGTTGCCAGGTCCTTCTCCCAAGCCTACAGCGTCTGGTGTTCCCAGGCGTTCTCCCATCCAGGTACTAACCAGGCCCGACCCTGCTTAGCTTCCGAGATCTGACGGGATCGGATGCCACAGGGCTATGGCTGCAGGCATGAATTTATATAGGAATATAATTATCTGGGAGTTGGTTCCAGGATATAGACTATTTCCATTACACCCAAAAAAGTTCCCTCTCGCCCTTTTACATCTGTAGTGAGACTCCTTCCACCTCTTCACTCCTGGGAATTGTTGGTCTGGTTTCTATTCTTCAAGTTTTTCCTTTTGTAGAATGTCATTTCAATGGAATTGTATGATATGTAGCCTGTGGAGTTAGCCTTTCAATTTGCATCATGATTTTGGGAGTTACCCATGTTGATGCTTGCATTGTATTGTAGCTTGTCCCTTTTTATTACTGAATAGCATTTTATCCTATAGATGAAACATAATTTTCCCATCACCAGTTGATGAACATTTGACATGTTTCCAAATTTTGGTGCTAATAAATAAAACTGCTATGAACACTTGTGTGCAGGTTTCTGTTCACTTCGTTTCTTTTAGATAAATACGTAAGATTAGAATTTCTGGGTATAATCCTAAATTTATGTTTATCATTATGAAAGATTACTAGAATGTTTTTCAAATTAGGTGCATTGTTTTGCATTCCTCTCCGTAAGCCAGTTGCTCTGTTTCCTAAGCTACATTTAAGATTGTCTGTTTTTTATAAGCCACTCTAAGAGAATGTCATGGATCTGATTGTAATTTTAATCATTATTTCCCTAATGCCTGATGATATTGGTCATCTTTTTAACATTCTCATTTGCCATGGAGGTATTTCTTTGGTGAAGCCTCTGAATATCTGTTCAAAACCTTTGCCAAGGGCAAGGAGGATGTTGGCTTTCTTATTATTGAGTTTTGAACATTCTTTTTTGTTTTGTTTTGTTCTTTTCTTATTTTGAGACACAGTCTCACTAAGTTACACAAGGTGCCTCTGGCCTCAGGCTCACAATCCTCCAGTTTCAGCCTCACAAATCACTGGAATTATAGATGTGTGCCACAGTACCTGACGGAGAGTTCTTTATAGAGTCTTGTTACTTGTCGTTTACTAGTTATGTGCTTCAAAAGAATGTCTTCCAAGTCTGACTCGTTTTTTCATTTTCTCAATCATGTTTTTCAATCTTTCAAAAGGCAGACATTTTTTTGTTTCAATGCAGTCCAAGTCTCAATTTTTTCTTTAAAGATCATAATGTGAGTTGTATCAAAAAATAAATCTTCACCTTACCCAAACTTTCAAAGATATTTTCCTATGTTTTCTTCTACAATTTTATAATTTTAGGTTTTACATATAAGACTATCCACTTTGGATTAATTTTCATAAATGGCATGAAGTATGAGTTGTTTGTTGTTTTTTGAAAAAAGCATTCTTTCTGCATTGGATCACTCTGTTTTATAAACAAAGGGATACAAGAACCAAAGGCTATGTAAAGAATGATATACAAAGCCAGGTATGGCGGCTCACTCAGGAGGCTGAGGGAGGAGGATCACTGTGAGCTCGAGCTGGAGGCCAGCATGGGCTACAGAGAGAGTTATTCCAGCCTGTTGTCATGGTTAGGTGCCCTCAAATAGGGGTCCAACTCACAGTGACCCTATGTACAAAGGCAGTATGTTAGTGCTTCTCTGCTATTCATAGGGTTTTCAATGGTTGATTGTTTTTTAGGATGGCTTGCCAGGTCCTTCTCCCAAGCCTGCAGCACCTGGTGTTCTCAGGCGGTCTCCCATCCAAGTACTAACCAGGCCTGACCCTGCCTAGCTTCTGAGATGTGATGGGGTCGGACACCACAGTGGTACAGTTCCAGGCTTATTCCAGGGTAGCCAGGGTTAAACAGTGAGATCCTGTCTCAAAAGCACAGAAAAAAAATATATATATATAAAGAAGAAAGAAAAAAGAATAAAAAAATGATGTAGCTTCATAGCTATTACATTTCTTCATGTATAAGTATGAACGACTGAAGAATTATAGTTATAACTGATGAAAGAGGCAGGTGCAAGACAAATGTCAAATGATACATTCAATTGCTCGCTCTCTCTCAATGAGTTTGGATCAAAAGGGCCTTTAATTGCAAGTCCTTCAGCACCTACAACTTAATGTTGTACCACAGAAAATTAATACGCCTTTTATAATTCTTACACCTTAGCAATAGTTGTGCTATTCCTCTGGTTTCTATAGATTAAAAGAAATTTAATATATAGAAAGTGTTCATTTTTCAGAACTATGACACCTTGCAAAAGATCCTACATCCACAGGGCCTCTTGGAATTTCACCATGTATCCCTGAGGATATCAGTTCATATCATAGAGGTAATTGCATGGAAAAACTTTAAACTTTTTGATCACTTCACTCTTCAGTGTTTTCGTTTGTGTTTTTCTCCCAGAAATGTCTTGTTGTTCCTCAGTGGTAGTGAATTCTATATTCAAATTCAGTGTTTAGGCTTGCTTTAACATGAAAATAAGGGTTTAAATACACCATTAGGAAAAATGCCAGCACCGCACATGCCTGTAATCCCAGCGGTTTGGGAGGTGGAGGCAGGAGGATAGCAAGTTCGAGACCAGAGGCAGTCTGTGTAACTTAGCAAGACCCTGTCTCAAAAAGTAAAAAAATGGGCTTGGGGCGCAGTTCAGTGGTCCAGCACTTGCAGAGCATGCAAGCGCAAGGCCCTGGGTTCAACCACCAGTACCGCAAAAAAAAAAAAAAGCCAACCAAAGGTTTCCTTCCTCTGTATTATTAAGCAGAGGAAAGGTAGGTGCAGCCAATGTATCAGTTGTAAACTGGATTAAGCTGCAAAGAGCTCCCTGTCAGTTTCTGAGTCCAGGTCCTTTCTCTCTTCCTTATTAGCCCAGTGTCTCAGGACTCCCGGCTGTCATAAATGCACTAATAGGGCATGCATGCTTTGCACTTTCCTCCCTTTATTGTGAGAGTAACTGCAGCTGAGCGATGGCTGCACTGTCACCTGAGGAGTAGCCCGGAGCAGGCATCAGGGCCTCACTGTCGAAGGCTCAGCAAGTACCTCTCCTGAGCGAAGGCTGCATGTTTGCGCATACAGCAGAACAAAGGGGTCTCTCAGGCTCCCTGTTTGTTCACTTTGTGATAGGCGAGAGAGCCCATGAGGTTGGCAAAGAGAAGGAGGGGAGAAGGGGGCCATTCCCCAAGTACTCAGGGCCTGGGCAGTGTGGGAGGCCAGCAACCACAGGGCTATAACTCACATGACAGGGATCTGTGGGGACTCTAAACCACACAGGAGGCGCCCCCCACCCCCCGGCCAGTCCTTTATATGTGATTGACACTGCTTCCCAGGGAGGGAAGACAGTGGATGATGTACTTTATTTTGCCTCCAATGCAGTAAATCTTATCCCATGTAAATGAGCCAAGAGTCTCCAGTGATTAATCGTCCCCATGATCAATTGTCTTCATCCAATTCCCAAGCTCATCTTCATTTCAACAATCTTGTCATCTGCAACAAACATGCTCCATTTTGCCTTGCAATTGTTGATTAAGCGTGTTCAACATCTGTTAAAATAAACCAAATCTGGGAGCCATTCTTTATCATTTGGATGAGCAATGCATCCATTCGCCCTATCCAAGTTTGTCAATTATTTTTGCTCCTTGCAGAAAAACAACAGTCCAACTATGAATTGAAAAACCTGGCGCGGTGGCGCACGCCTGTAATCCCAGTGGCTCGGGAGGCAGAGGCAGGAGGATCGCAAGTTCGAGACCAGAGGCAGTCTGCGTAACTTAGTGAGACCCCGTCTCAAAAAACAGTGAAAAAATGGGCTGAGGGTGCAGCTCAGTGGTCCAGCACTTGCAGAGCATGCAGGCGCAAGGCCCTGGGTTCAACCCCCCAGTACTGCAAAAAAAAAAAAAGAAAGAAAAAAAAAGAAAAACCTGGCTTGGCACTTCACTTTATCGAAGCCAGCTTGTATCCATGGAGCAGAGCAAATATTCAAGGCCACTTCCTATCTCATTAATATTTGGCCAAAGTAAACAAAAAATACCATCTTTTGGTTATGCATATCATTTTACCATCTCCACTTAATAAAGTATTGGCTATGAATACTTCTGGCTGCAAATAAAATACAGGCTACCACGAATTTGGGTTACGATGGATTTCACAAGGATTAGGAGTCAACCCTGGAGGCCTCATACAGGGCTCAACCAGGCACCACATGTGTCTCTACTTTTCCATTTCTGCACGCCACTGCCTTCTTCACAAATCTCTTTGTCCTGCTTGCCAGCACCTGTCACAACGTGACCTCTTCACCAAGCAAGAAAAAAAAAAAGAAAAGAAAAAAAAAAGAAGGAAAGGAAAAAGGAAAAAAAGAGAAAGAGGAAAGGAAGGAAGAGGTGTGAAAGAGGACCACACTGAGCACTCCTAGCTGCAAGGGAGTCTAGAAATGAGAACTTCAACTGGGTTCCTTATTCCAAAAATATAACCAGGGATCCCTTAATGAGAAAATGAGCAGAAGAAATATTGCCTGTGCTATTAGCAAATTCCACTGTAAGTCAAAGCACAGGTCTTGGCCCCCATTTGTCTGTCAGCTTGTCATGCTGTGGAGGCTTGTGTGTTGCTGTGATGCTGAAAGCTATACCACCGGTATTTCAGATACCAGCAGGAGCACCCATGGTGGACAGGTTTCAGCTGAGCTTCCAGACTAAGACAGGGTGAAGGACCCGGCAGCCCACTCACACAATTGTTGTTGTTGTTAGGTGCCCCTATGTACAGCAGATTGAAACACTTCCTGATTCTGTGCCAGGCACATGATCTTACTTATGTTTAAGCTCATTGTTGCAGATACTGTGTCAATCCATCTGGTGGAGGGTTTTCCTTTTTTTTTTTTTTTTTT
>VMDO01012062.1:0-63843 GCA_007922755.1 Pedetes capensis | reverse complement strand
GGGGAAGGCCTCTGAGGATGTGACATTAAACTGCATGGGAAGAAAAGCATTTCTGGTGAAGGGAACAGCGAGTGCAAAAGCCCCGAGGCAGGAGAGGTGGGCACATGTGTGGGGCAGAGGGGAGCCGGCGGGGTGTGGGGGGTGATGGGGTCATGTCAGACAGGGCTCGTTGGGCCTGGGGAGGATCAAGGACTTGTATGGCCTGGGAGGGAATGGCTTGGAAGAGTCCCAGTCAGAGCTGTGGCAGCGTTTGATTTATATGATTAAAGACTCCTGCCTCCCGCATGGGGTGGAGGGAACAGGGGCCGAGGCATAGCTGGGCTTGAGGGAGGTGATGGGGCCCGGCTGCACTGTGGCAGGAGGAACAAAGAGATGGGGACGGATGCTGGCTGCAAGGGAGGGGAAGGCAAAGGTGGGCATCAAGCCGCCCAGTTCCGAGGTTTCCAGCTGAAGCCATGATGCTCTAGGGGCACCAGGGACCAGTTTCATGGAGACAGTTTTTACCGGACCCAAGGCAGAGCTTAGGTGGTAATGTGAGCAGTGGGGAGCGGCTATAAATACAGATGAAGTTTGTGGGGTCACTTTGGCTTGCCTTCCGCCATGTGGCCCAGTTGCTAACAGGTGTACTAGTCTGAGGCCTGGAGGTTGGGGACCCCACTTCTAGAGTATGGTTTTGTTTTGTTTTTTTGAGACTGAGTCTCCCTGAGGCTGAGGCTGGCCTCAAACTCAAGATCCTCCTGCCTCAGCCTCTTAAGTGCTGGAGTTAAAAGGTGTGTACCACTGCACCTAGCTTTTCTCTTTTCTTGTCTTGTCTTTTTTTTTTTTTTGAGACAGGGTCTTGCTATGTAGCTCAGGCTGGCCTGGATCTCACCATATAGCTCAGGCTGGTCTAGAACCCGCAGTCTTCCTGCCTCAGGCTCCAGAGTGCTAGGATCACAGGTGCATGCCAGCATGCCCAGGGAATGTCTGTTGAATGAACGAACGTGTGAACCTGGGATGTGATTCCCAAGCCCTACCCTCTCCTTGCCTCAGTTAACTAATCTGTAAAAGGGGCTGGTGCTTTTGTGTCCCCTCCTCTAAACTCCTTTCCAGGGGGTCTGATCACCCAGAAGGCCTTGCACATCTGTGCCAGGAGTCAGGACCATCCTCCAAGCAGGCCCCGGCTCCCCGGGCCCCCTCCTCTGGCCCGAAACCTCAAATTACCTACGGGGCGGGCGCTGTCCTGGGAGCCTTTCCATCTCGCCCAGAAGCGCATGGCAGACCCAACCCCCGCTTAATGACACCTTGCTGCCTTCTGCTGGGGTAGGAGGGGAGGGGGCTGGCCCAGCCAAGCTGTGGTTTCTTTTTCCATTGCGTCAGGCCTCAGGGTCCAGCCCACCCGCCCGCTGCCGGGCTGGCACCACGGGCCACTCTGACCCCCACCTGCCCCAGCTTCAGACACCATGTGCTCCCCGTTTCGGGCATCCAGAAGTTTCCTGCCAGAGGGTGAGTTGGAGATGAGGAAGCAGCGCTGGGCTGGGGAAGACCCCCCTTCCCCAATAACCATCCACGGCTCTGTTCCGCTGGCCCCAGCTGGGGGCTGGGAGCCATCCCAGGTGGGCTACAGCGTGTTCCCCTGTGGCCTGGTCTCCTGACCATGCCCGGGGCCAGGCAGAGGGAGCCAGCGTGCCAGGCTGGTGCGGTAACCGAGCCAAGATGTGGGGGGGCTTGGATGGGGGCCCAGGAAGGCATGGCCCCAGAGGGCTTCGTGAGCATGTGCCTCTGCGCCTGTTACACTGGGTGCATGTGTGTCTGTGTGCACACGTGACCAGACCCACGTGTGTACTTGGACAAGGAAGAGTGTGAAGCCAGGCGTGTCTCCCACCGCCTCCAGATAGGAACAGAGCATCTGACTTGGCAGCACGGGCCGGTGCCCCGAACGCATCTACCACGTCACAGAGGGGCCCAGGCAGTGGAAAGGAGGCAGCGAGTGGAGCCCACCCATGGGCAGTGGAGGGACACGCAGGGGTGTGGACAAGGCGACCCTAGAGAAGCCAGTGACGCTGGGTGCTCTGCCTCCTGGGAACTTGTTAAAATCGGGTAGTGTTCTTAGCTTCCCTAGCCCTGAGGCCCTGGGCACAAGCCTGCCTCCTTGTACCAGGCTCCCCTGGCCTGGCGGATTCCTTGACTGCCCCACCAGTCCCAGTGTCTCTCCTGGTGGTGAGGAGACTGAGCACTGGCCTGGGAGTCTGGAGCCCCAGGTCACACCCAATCTCTTGCTGTTTCCTGGCCTTATGTCTTTGGGTAGAGATTTCTGCTCTCTGGGCCTCAGTTTCAGCCAAGTAGCAGGGGGTCCACTATGAACATTGCTCCCGCACCTCTCTCCATGCGGAGGCCCTCCTCTCCCTCTGCACCCCACCCCAGCTGTGTGCCTCGAGAGTGATCGTGGTTCACCCCAAGGTTTCTGATGGAAACAAGAAATCCCACAGGCAAATTGCAGTGCTATCCTGATGGCCTGGGCCTGGGTGATTACAATAAGGTTCTGGGGACAGACGGTAGGAGGGAGGCGCTGGGGACTGGCTTCATTTCATCGTCCAGATCCTCTGCCTGCCAAGCAGGTCCTGGGGGACACTGATTCTGCATGAGAGGTGTGGGCCTGCAGCTGCCCAGCCAGGGTCAAGTTGCGGGGAGAGGGTTCCGGCATGGTGACTGTGTCATGGTCCTTCCTGCCCGATGACAGCATCTGCCTCTTCTCCAAATGACCGCCAGCTCTCCCCACAGCCAGGGTGAGCTTTTGAAAAGGCGAGTCAGGTTAGTAATCCCAGCGCTCAGGAGGCAGAGGTGGGAAGATCACGGGTTCCAGGTCAACCTGGGCTACACAGAGAGATCCCGTCTCAACCAGATCATACCGTATCACTCCTCACCCCATCTCAACCAAATCAGATCGTGTCACTCCTTGGAGACTTCCTGTCACTCTCAGACTGAGGCCCAGCTCCTTCCCTGTCAGGCCTGGAGTCTATCCAGATCCCTGTCCTGTCCCCTTTTCGTGTTCCAACTAGCCCAGAGTGGTCATCTTCCTGCGGGAACCTCAGGCAGCACAGATCTGGGGAACTAGTACCTGCTCAGTAAACCCTCTAGAGGAAGTGTGGGAGCCTCGGGTTCCTGCCCTGGAAAAGGAGGGCGATGATCCTGTTTGCACCACAAAACTCAATGGGGATCAGACACTGTAGGCAACCTGCCATCAGTGTTCTCAGGCCTCGGGACTGGGATTCGTGTTCCCAGAGGGAAGCCCTCCTCCTGGGGTCATGCGGGGTCAGTGACCCACTCAACAGCCAGGAGTACAGAATGATAGTGGAAGAGCTAGAGCCTGATCTCGCAGGGGATGTGCTCAGTCACCTGTGTTGGGAGCGTGTGTGCCAGTGGAGATAGGGTCTACCCGAGAAGACTCCGAGGTCTGTGCCGTGATGTCGTGTGGGTTGCTAGGAAGCCAAAGTGCAGAGCAAGTGGGCTTGTGTATAGGTCCTGTGACAGGTGAGACAGAGAGTTCCTCTCCCCACCCTACCTCGGGATAGTCCCTCCGCTCCTCCAAAAGAACACCTCATCCTCAGAGGGGAGCAACTGCCTACACCGCTAGCAGTTCCAGTAGGCAGGGATGTGGGGACATCATGGATGAGTGGAAGAGTTGCTTCTGGGTTGAAGGCCAGGACCAACCCAAGCAGGATGTGGTCGAGGGAGAAGGTTCGTCAGTCCACTCCCTTGGACCCGGTTCCTTCTCTCAGTCATTGACCATACGCTGAAGGCTTCCCGGACCCCGGCCACCATGCTTGAGCTGGAGATGTGGGACGAACATGATAGACCATGGACAAAATTGAATTTTGAATAGGTCGCTGGGAGTGGGCTTCCTAGTGGCCAGAGCAATGAGGGAAACCTGCACCATGTTGCACTCCACCGTAGTCATAAGATGCCATACGTTTGTTAGAGAAGCCCAGGTTGTCCTGGCAGAGTGACTGCCATGGGCCATGCCCATGTCCATTGTGATTTGCTGCTGATCTGACAGGGGTAGCACTCAGGGACCCGTGTAGATCTCCCGGGGAAGGACTGACCAAAGCAGAGAAAACTTCAAAGGCAAACAACACTGGTCTCACGTGTTCTCCTTTCTCCAAGCCTCTGCCCGTGCCACTGCCCCCACCTGCAGGCTGCCCCCACTTCCTGCAGGTCAGCCAGTGAGGCCTCCCTATGGTGGGGAGGCACAGCGGTGTCTCCCCTCTTGACCCTCCTTCCTGTCCTCCAGACTGTGAGGAACTGCTTCTGCCGCCGCCACCGCCCCCCATGGCCTACGTTCCAGGCGGAGGTGTCCCCGCCACGGGAGCTGCCCCCATAGGCTCCCAGTACTGTGTGTGCAAGGTGGAGCTGTCCGTGAGTGGCCAGAACCTGTTGGACCGGGACGTTACCTCCAAGTCTGATCCCTTCTGTGTCCTCTTCACGGAGAACAATGGCAGATGGACAGAGGTGAGACCCGCCGTGTGCAGCTGCAGTGGGTAAAGGAGCGGCTCTGTGGCTGGGGAGGAGCTGCCCCCTGTGCCAGGGAACTGTGGGGCTCAGGCCCTCGGAAGTAGGTGGAATGTGAGGGAAGTACTTGGGAAACTGTGCCTCTTGAAATTAAATTTTATTTTATTTTTTCAGTACTAGGGAGTTGCACCCAGGGCCCCGTGCATGCTAGGCATGTGCTCACCCCCTGGGCTGCACCCCTAGCCTGCTTTTTATTTTATTTTGAGTCAGGGTCTCGCTAAGCTGCACAGGCTGCCTCTGGCCTCAAATCCTCAACCCTCCTGCCTCTGTGGTAGTAAATTTAGAGAATGCAGCTAACCCTAAAGAAGACAGTCAAAAGGATGGGAGACTCCCCTGTTAATAGTTTGCTGTCCAGCCTTCCAGATAGTTTCCTGTGCACGTATAATTTCCAAAGTACAGATTTCCTTTTCAAATAAATATTTACCGGGGCCTCAGTGCACGACAAACTGAACATTCTGTGGTCTACAAAGAGTTCCCGCAGATGTTGGCTGTTTCTTGTGACGCTGGCAGGGGGCAGATGGAGCTAGGGTTGTTGACCCATTTTGCAGAGGGGTATCTGGCCCAGAGCAGGGAAGGATTTTCTGTGCTACCTCGTGTGTTTTCGTTCACATGGACGGTGGGACATGCCATCAGCCCAGGCCTCCAAGGACAGCCCCAGGCCTGTGGCAGGCTTGTCTGCCAGGTCTCCAGAACTTTCCCACCCCTCAGAGAGCAGCACCTCTCACTCACAGCACCCCCTTCCCCAGCAGTCTGCTCCCTCAGGCTGGCCACCCCAGCTCAAAATAGCCCAGGCCGAGACCTCTTCCGTCCCTGCTGCTCAAGCCCTGGGAAGCCCAGGTGGGAGGAAAAATCAGCAGGCTGGGCCCCAAAATAGACTATCACCCAGACTCCGCGGTTTGGGGCCTCAGTGTCCAGAGGCCAGAAGGCGGGTTCCTGTCCCTGTGCCACCATGTACCCACAGTACCAGGCCCTATCCCCACCCAGGCTTCAGGGACTACAGTAGGCTTCACATCACTCTGTACAAGTTCAGGATTCTGCACTTGATACCAACATCTGGCCCCCAGCTGTGGAGTCCTTGACCTCCACCTTCCCCAGAGCTCCATCCTTCTTCCTCTCTCAGCTGCCATGGGAAATATGGTTGGAAACAAGGATTTCCCCAAGTAAAAAGTATGAAAACAGCCGGGTGCGGTGGCGTACTCCTGTAATCCCAGCTGCTCAGGAGGCAGAGGCAGGAGGATCACAAGTTCGAGACCAGAGGCAGTCTACGTAATTTAGCAAGACCCTGTCTCAAAGAGTAAAAAAAAAAAAATGGGCTGGGGGTGCAGCTCAGTGGTCCAGCACTTGCAGAGCATGCAGGTGTGAGGCCCTGGGTTCAACCCCCAGTAACCCCCCCAAAAAAAAAAAGAAAAAGAAAAAGAAAAAAGAAAACCACAGAAAGTCAAATCCTCTCATTTTACAGAGGTCGACACTGAGGCCCAGCTGGGGAGAGGGGTGGCTCTCTTTCACCCAAGCAGGGAGAGGACCTGAGAATAGAGCCAGGGCAGAAAAGTTAAAGAGTGTGGGTCCTAGCTGGGCGCGGTGGCGCATACCTGTAATCCCAGCAAGTTGGGAGACAGAGGCAGGAGGATTGCAAGATCGAGACCAGAGGCAGTCTGCGTAATTTAGCCAGACCCTGTCTCAAAAACTTAAAAAATGGGCCAGGGGTGCAGCTCAGTGGTACAGCACTTGTAAAGCGTGCAAGCATGAGGCCCTGGGTTCAATCCGTAGTACCTCAAAAAAAAAAAAAAAAGAGTAGGTCTTCATGTTAGGCCTGGGTCTTGAATCTTGGTCCTGCCTCTTGAACTGTTGAACCAGAGTAAATCCCTTAACCTCTCTGCTTCTGTGTCTTGTCTTGGGGTCACAGTGGCTTCAGCCACATGGGTAAGTGACCGGCAGAGGAGGCACTTAGCGAGGTAGCAAGAGGATTTCTGGCAGCCGGAGTGAGAGGGCTAGCGCCAGCCCCCTTCACCCTGCGTCTTGTTCCCCTGCCCCTCTGCCAGTACGATAGGACGGAAACGGCCATCAACAACCTCAACCCCGCCTTCTCCAAGAAGTTCGTCCTGGACTACCACTTCGAGGAGGTGCAGAAACTCAAGTTCGCCCTTTTTGACCAGGACAAGGCCAGCACGCAGCTAGGTGACCACGACTTCCTGGGCCAGTTCTCCTGCAGCCTGGGCACGGTGAGCCCGGCCCTTCCGGGTGGGTTGGTGCAGCAGACCCCAAGACATCACCAGCTCCTCGGGCGGCTGCTCCCGCCACCCGCGTCCCTTGCCCTGAGTCCCTAGCTGGTTCCCCAAAGTGCAGAGCCAGACACCTCGCTTGGGGGCCTGCAGAACCCGGAGGGGCCACTGCCCAGTGGGTTTGGGGCCAGGTTGAAGAGATCTCATCCATAGGAGTGGCCGCATCCGGCCTTGGCTCAGTGCTGCCACACAGGAGCCCGGGCCGTGGGTGGCCGGAGCTGCTGATCATTAGAAGTTGTTGGCACCCGTGTGGCAGCTCACCCCTATAATCACAGCTCTTAGGAAGCCGAGACAGGAGGATCACAGGTTCCAGGCGAGCCTGGGTTACACCGCGAGACTCTGTCTCAAAAAAAAGAGGAAGAAGAAATCAGGTGTGGTCCTGACTCCTGAGGAAACCTCCTGCTAGTAACCAAGACTCCCACTGTCACGGTCCCCTTGGGCACTTCCTTCCCCTCCCTGAGCCACACTTTACACTTCCCCATCCAGCCTAGCCCTTGCTCAGCTGCTGGATGCTGCGAGGGGCAGGGTGGGGGGCCCCAGATACAGGTCCCAGCCAGTCCTTATGGCTGTGTCCCTTTGGACAAGCCTCCCCTTCCTTCTGGGCCTCAGTTTCCCTCAGTTTCACTCCAGGATACTGATGAGTGCTCTGCCCCACCTAGAGGGATGGTGACCAATGGAGAAGAATTGGGTGAGGGGTCACAGTGGAGACCAAAATGCCTTGGGCCTTCCAGGACATGAGGTTGACAGAAAAGGCAAAGGCCAGACAGTGGGTGTGTGTCCCTCTGTCCGTAAGAAGCAGGGCGTGGAAGGCAGTATCCCAACAAGTGTCCACGTCCTCGGACAGTAGCTGGGGACACGTTTAAGGACTGTGGACAGTGCAGGGAATCAGCAGGGGGCTGGAAAAGCAGCGCAGGGCTTGACACGAGGGGTCCCTGACCTCCACCAGCATGGACAGACAGCAGGGCCAAGAAGTGGTGTGGCCGGGGGAGGGGGACCTCAGAGCTGGAGCCACGACACGGTTCCCACCAGGCCCCAGCCCTGGCCTCTCCCCTTCTACTCTCCCATCTCCTGTGGGAGCCTCCCTTGACTGAGCCCCCCAAAGCCAGAGGACAGGGGAGCGAGGTGACAGAGTCCACAGGGCACAGAAGCAGGTACAGAAGGGCGGAGAGCTGACCGTGCAGGGGACAGCCATCCCCAGGGGACAGAGATAGCTCCTACTGCTGTGGCTCACGCCTGCACCAAGGAACTCGGGCATTTTACCCCAGAAGCCACAGGCCGTGGTGCCGCGGACAGGGACCAGTGCGGAGGTCCTCGCCATGCACTCCGCTTGCCCTTTCCGCACCGCGTCGATCATGGGCTCTCGTGTGCCTGTGTCCCCTGAGCACAACGAACGCGTACGTGGAGCCTCAGTTTGGCCTCCGCATCAGGGCTTATGCTGGGGGCTGGGATCTGTGCATAGCTTCATGGGGAGGGTCTTGGAAAGCTGAACTCTTGTGGGCTCCCCAAGAGCCTTTTTCTGGGGACGGCTGGCCAGCGGGAGCCAGACTCCTGGGACTCCACTCCCAGCTGCGGGACATCCAGCCAGTGTCCTCACCTCTCTGGGCCTCAGTCTCCTGGCTGCCCAAGTTGGCCTCCGTGCCCAGGCTCCGTAGGTGGACATTGAGCCCGCCCTGGCGGGAGGCCAGGTACTGCCTGCCTGTGGACGACCTGTTCCCTGCCCCCAGCCTCCTCCTCCTCACTGAGCTCTTTTCCTGCCTCTCCCGCCCCAGATCGTCTCCAGCAAGAAGATCACCCGGCCTCTGCTGCTGCTGAATGACAAGCCTGCGGGGAAGGGCTTGATTACGGTACCAGCCCCCTCCAGCTTGCCCAATGCCCCTCCGCCTCCCTCGGCCCCTCCCCCACACCCTCCCCCATCAATGGGCCTCTTCTCTGGCAGATAATCACCAGCTTTGTTGGGAATAAAAAGGCCCAACTTACAACTTAGCAACAGGTCTCTTAGCAACGGGCTCCTGGCTCCACAAATGATGCTCTAGGGGATGCCAAGCTGGGGGGCCTGTCACAAGGCCCCGCATGCTGTGGCGCAGGGCCAGGGTTCTCCTGATCCCCAGGGCAGGGGGCTGCAGAACCCTCCCAGCGTGCCCCTCCCAGCACTGCCCCTGCTGCCCTCCCCGGGGGCTCTTTCAGAAGCTCCTGGCACAGGCACCTGGGTTGGCTTCTGTGATGAGCAATGATTCCAGTGTTGCACCATGGTGCCCCACACCCTGATGTGCAATGATTCCTGTGTCACATCATACCCCCCCCACACCCTAATGTGCAATGATTCCTGTGTCACATCACGCCCCAACACCATGATGTGCAATGATTCCTGTGTCACATCACGCCCCCCCCCACTGTGATGTGCAGTGATTCCTGTGTCACAACACAGGCCCCCACACACACACCGTGATGTGCAATGATTCCAGTGTCTCACCACGGTCCCCCCAACACCTGCCACAATGTGCAATGATCTGACGACATGCATGCCTTTCCTGTGGACCAGTGCCTTGGTCCTCACAGAGTCCCAGAAGGCAGGGCGACCCCATTTCACAGATGAGATAAATAAGACCCAAAGGAGTCCCTGGGGAGCTTCCACCAGTGAGATTGCCCCCCCCCCCCGCCTTGAGTGACACCTGGAAAACAGCAGCAGGGAGGAGCAGCACCTGTGTCCCCTGGCCTTTTCTCTCCTACCCTGGAGCCTCTATGTCCCCCACTGCCTGTGCAGCCCTTAGATCAGAGCCACGTGGGACCCACCAGTCCCTGCTTTGCTTTCCTGCTTCACATCTTTGACTTTGGTTTGAGGCAGACCGTGTCCCCACCATCCACAGAACATGCCCCAGACCACACGGCTGTCCCCATCATCTGGAAAGCACCTTTCAGTCTCCACCTAGCACTCAGTGTTCAGTGTCACCCATCCTATGTGAGGGCTCACAGGCCAGCTTTCCCCCGCCCTGCTGGAAGCCAACCAGAGGAACCCCCACCCAGGATGCCCCCAGCATTCTAGTGGCTCTGCTCTAGGCCTCAGTCCCCTCCTCTGGGAAATGGGACAACAATAGGTCCTCCCGTACAGTGACATCGGAGGACAGGAAGGGGAGAAAGGACAATCAGCCAGGCCTTGGCCTGTGGCGCTGGGGCCCTGGTGCCTGGCTTGCTGCGGGTGAGGTCATCCCAGAGGCGGGGAGGAGAGGAAGCCCCAGCCGAGAAAGGACGCAGTCGCTGGTGTTGCTGGGGCCTCAGGGCTTCCTGCGGGTTAGGGGCAGAGTCACAGTAGCCTCGAGGTCACAGCTGGTCCCTCACTGATTGGGCTGGGTCTGCAGACCCTGGCTCTGGGTAGACAAGGGGTAGGTGCACAGTATGAACAGATGGGGCAGCAAAAGTTGCTCAGGCAGCTCCCAGGCCTCTTGGGCCTCAGTTTCCCCAGCTGCACAGTGAAGCTGCTGTCGTGACTGACCCCTTGGTGTTCTGAGCTCTTTGGGGCTTCTGAGGGGACGCTGTGCCCGGGCCCACAACCTCTCCCCAAGGTGCAGGACCACCTACCCAGCCGAGTCCCCAAGTCTCTTCTGCATTGATTCATGTCCCCGCTACTGAGCAACATGGAGTCACTCTCTGACTCCCCATAACTCGGGTTGTAATCCCATTTTCCAGAAGGTGGAAATTGAGATTTGAGGAACCTGAGGCTAGTCCCCATCCCAAGACCCTTGCCCTCCCCTCCAGCCTACCTCCTGCCCTGGGGAATTGGGTCCAGGCACCCTGTGCTCACTGAGACTGCTGGGGGGGGAGTGGAAGGAGCAGCTTTGCCTCATAGCCCTGACCTTGCAGATCGCTGCCCAGGAGCTGTCAGACAACCGGGTCATCACGCTGAGCCTGGCAGGCCGGAAGCTGGACAAGAAGGTGAGCTGGGCCGGGAGGCGTCCATCAGGACTGGCAGCCTAGGGCCATGCAGCCTAGCCCTCCTTGGCCACCACCTTCATTGCCCCCTGGGACAGGTTGACCACAGTGCCCTACTGGCTCCTCCAAATTAGGACTCCTTCCCCTTGGTGGAGTGAGCTTCCCATCACTTTGTTGTTAGGTGCCGTAGAGTCAGGTCTGACTCATAGGGACCCTATGTGCAACAGAACAAAGCACTACTTGGCACTGTACACTACACGTGATCTTTTTATGTTTTAGCTACTGTTGCAGTCACTGTGTTTCTTCTCATTTTGAGTCATGCCACATTAGCAAGAGGAGGTCTCAGGGACTTTACTCCATTCCCATCATTAAGGTGGACTCTACTTTGAGGGGGCTGGGATTTAGCTCAGTGGGTAGAGCGCTGCGCTGCAGTCTCTGAGGTCCCGAGTTCAATTCCCAGCACCGCAAAAATGGGAGAAGGGCCTGGCAATCCACTCCCAAGGCAATCCCGGAACAGTCAGCCATTGAAAACCCTATGAGGGTCACTATGAGTCGGATACCGACTCGACGGCACCTAACAACAACAACTACTTTGAGGAGGCAACTCTTTCCCAGTTGTCTTTTGAATGCCTTCCAGTCTGGGGGGCTCTTTTTCCACCACTGTATTTGATAGTGCCTCTCTGCTAGTCATGGGGTTTTCTAGGGAGTCCTTCTCCCTAGTCTTAGTCTGGAAGCTCAGCTGAAACTTGTCCACCATGGATGGCCCTGCTGGTATCTGAAGTACCAGAGGCATAGCTTTCAGCATCACAGCAACATGCAGCCCCCACAGTACAACAAGCTGATAGACACATGGGGGATCTCATCCCTTAGAGGCATGCAAACCATAGCTGGAGACCCACTCATTAGGGAACCCCACCTCCCTTGGTGTCAATGCCAGCGTCTTTACAGTACCCCATAGAGGACCCCACCTGAGGTGCGCCAGGGCCCTGATGCTCTGACCTCACCCCTTCTTCTCCCCACCTCTTCAGTCCACCTCAACAAAACCAGCCTCCTTGACATCCCAGGATTTACTTACATAATTATCTTCCCAGGGCTGGGGATGGAACCCAGACCCTCACACATGCTAGGCAAGCACTCTGCCACAAGGCACATTCGGGCCACTGTCTCCCAGTTAAACCACGCTCCCTCCTGTCTCAGGACCTCTGCACCTGCTGTTCCTTCTACCTGGGACGCTCTTCTGTGAATGTCCTCCCACATCCCACCTGGGCTTCCCTCCCCCTGCCTCCAAGAGGCTCTCATGGAAGTGGCAGTGGCCTTCTCCTGCCCAGCCGCTCCCAATTTTCCTATCTCCTTGACGCTTACGCTGTCTACTGTGGGTTCTTGCTCACGTTGCTTTCTGCTCCTCACCCGCACTGACCTCTTTAGAGTGCCCCTGTTCTCCACTTCGATGAATGAATTTCCTAAGGCCATCGTACCTGCAGTGGGCACCTTAGTCTTCAGTTTTCGAAGTCCACTGGGAGGCCTGGCCCTGTGTGGGAAGCAGCTCCCGCTCAAAGTCCCCCTGTGTCGTGGAGGCTGCAGCTCTGTTCACAGGCTCACGGGCCCAGGCTCTCAGCACAGCCCCCTCACTGTGGGGGTTTCTCCGGGGACTGTAGCTGCCCTGGCCTCGGGCTGACTCTCCAGCAGCCAAAAGGGAGGGATCAGCTGGCCGCTCCTCCAGATTCCACCTGACTCCACATTGTACCCCAGCCCCCAAAATCGTAGGAAGTGCCCTCACCCACAGCTCCTGCCTCCCCCAGGACCTCTTTGGGAAATCGGACCCATTTCTGGAGTTTTACAAGCCGGGGGATGATGGCAAATGGATGCTGGTCCACAGGACTGAGGTGGGTGCGTGGGGCCCAGCTTCTCGGGGGGGTCTGTGGTCCAGCCACACTGATGGTGCTGCCCTGGGCGTGCAGATGGCTTCCATCCCTGGCAGCCTGGCCAGGGTGTCTCTGCAGCTCGGCAGCCTGGCCCTGTGTCCTACAGGTCGTCAAGTACACGCTAGACCCCGTGTGGAAGCCGTTCACAGTGCCCTTGGTGTCCCTGTGTGATGGGGACATGGAGAAGCCCATCCAGGTGAGGGGTTTGGGGGCCACGGCCACCGCATCTGCTCTGCAGGTCACCTGGGGCACCTGGGTACCTTATCAAAGCCCCTTTTCCGAGGGTGGGGAGTGCCCCATCTTTGGAGGAGGGAGGCAGGAGCCCTGGGTCCTCAGCCCAGCTCCGCCTGACCCCGAGGACCTGGGCATTGTCCATGCTCCATGAGCCCCAGAGGGCACCGAGCTTCTGGATCAGATGACCAAGGGGCCCAGCCCAGCCCGAGGAGGACAGGTGTCAGGTGTGGGGAAGCAAGCACCACTCTGGAGACTCAGTCTGTCCAGCCCTGGCAGCTACCTTCTCCTTCCTCAGAGATCATGGAAGGCTTCCTGCAGGAGGCAGCCTGGGATGGGAGGACCCCCAAGGCCGGTGAGGCAGAGGCTGGGGTGGGGGTGGCACCCACACAGAGGGTGTAGGGTTTGGTCAGGGCACTGAGGGGTTGAGAGCACCTCCTGGGGACAGTGTTGAGCTGACTATGCTGCACTCACCCCAGGTCATGTGCTATGACTATGACAACGACGGAGGCCATGACTTCATTGGCGAGTGTCAGACATCAGTGTCCCAGATGTGTGAGGCTCGTGATGGCGTCCCGGTGAGATGGGCATGTGTACCGTGACCCCAGGACCTCAGCGGGGGCTGGGGGGCCAAGACTGGGGCTTTGAATCAGGCAGACAGAGGCTCAGATTACTGAGCCTCCTGCTGCATGGGCATGAGCTAGACACTCAATGTTCCTGCGCCCTGGCACCCATCTACAATCGCCCTCACCCTAAACCCTAGCTAGCCCTGGTACCCATCTACAATCACCCTCACCCTAAACCTGAGCAGGCCCTGGCAACCATCTACAATCACCCTCACCCTAAACCCTAGCTAGCCCTGGCCCCCTTCTACAATCAAACTCACCCTAAACCCTAGCCCTGGCACCCATCTACAATCTTGCAGGGCCCAGCCCCTAGGGACCTGTCAGAGCTGTTACTCAGTACCTGGAGGCCAGTCCCCTGCTGTAGTGGGGCTGGTGAGTTGTCCGCAGGGGGCAGCTGCCCATTTCTTGCCATTTCTGGAGTGGCCATCCAGGGCAGCCCCCTGGAGGAGGCAGCAACCCCTGTCCAGAGGGGATTCTAGGGCCCCTAGGAAGATCTCTCCCCTAGAAGTCCCACCCTGAGCCTCTCTTTCTGCCCCCGGTGCCAGCTGGAGTTGGAATGCATCAACCCCAAGAAGCAGAGGAAGAAGAAGAGCTATAAGAACTCGGGGATCATCATCCTGCGCGCCTGCAAGGTGAGTGGTGGGGCAGGTGCCAGGTGGGCCAGGTGTGGAACCATGCTGAGAGGGGCTGCTGCAGAGGGGACATGCAGAGCTCTGGGTCGGGGCCAGCAAGGTCGGGCTCCCTTTCCTGCCTCTGCTATGCCCTGGCTCTGTGACCTTCTGAACGTGACCTCTATGGACCTCAGCCTCCCCATCTGTGGAATTACCAAGGGAGAACACGTAGAAGATTGGTCTCACCCCACTTCCTGTACGGAGGCCAGGGCCAGCGTGAGAACCTCCCAGGCCCCACCTGGTTGGAACACTGTGGGGAGCCACTGCTGTCCACGTTGGTAGCCCCCTCATTGCACATTGGGCAATTGAAGGGCAGGGGATGAGGGTCGAGGGCACCCTGTCCTATGGCATGGGTGAGGGCTGTGGTTCCAGGTAGAGCTGGGTCAGAAAGGCAGTGGCGCACACAGCAGCAGTGCCGGGCCAAGGTCTAGGATGTCCAGTGGCCTCAGACCTGCTGGATGGGCAACAGTAAGGAAGGTGGCTTGGGGTGGACGCTGAGAGGCAAGACTCAGCCTAAGGTGCAGAAGCTCGGCTGGCTTTGCTGTCTGGCAGGACGGTCCGGGCTGCCCCACCCTCTAGAGGTGGGCTTGTAGGTGACAACAGCAGAAAGGCGCTCCGTGAGGGCCAAGCACAGGTCTGGCCCTCGTTTCTGAAGTAACTGTCCCTCATCTTTTGGCACCTGCCTTAGTGATTTTTTCCAACCAGCCTTTCTTCCCCCTTTCTCTTTTCTTCCTACCTCTAACTTTTGTTGAACACAGTCACTTCGTAGCCCAGGCTGGCCACGAACTCCTGATCCTCCTGCCTCAGTCTTCGAAGTGCTGGGAGGACAGGTGTGAGCCACCACGCCTGGCCCTCTCTCCCCCATTTTTAAATTAAATATATTTCTCTCTCTCTCTCTCTCTCTCTCTCTCTCTCTCTCTCTCTCTCTCTCTCTCTCTCTCTCTCTTTTTTTGCAGTACAGTGGGTTGTACCCAGGGCCTCATGCACACTATGCAAGCGCTCTGCCACGGATCCACACCTCCAGGCCACTTTTTATTTTTTGAGACAGGGTCTAGCTAAGTGACTCAGGCTGCCTCTGGCCTTGAGCTTACCATCCTCCTGCCTTGGTCTCCCATGTCGTTGGGATTACAGGTGTGCACCGTGGCACCCAGCCAAACACATTTATGTTGAATGGAGCCCTTCTAACTGCTCCGAAACGGAAAGGCCAGTGTGCTTTGCAAGAAGGAGGCAGAGGCTGTCAAAACCAACGGGGTGTTGGAACATCTCGCTTAACTTAAGCGGAGGCCTTGGGCCCCAGGTCTGTGCCCTGACTCTGGTAGATAGGAAGGCAGAGGGGGCTGGGAGGAGGCGGGCGCCCAGATAGCACCGGACAGAGACCTTCTCCATCAGGCAGTTGGCAGGTGTAACTAACGCTGGGCCCTGGGCCCCTGCCTGGGACCCTGCGTCTGTGCATCTGCATCTGTGTGAGATCCTGTCCCACGGTCCTCCGCCCACTGGGACCCAGTGCCCTGAGGCCTTCGTTGTACAGAGATTTGGGGTTCATTGTAACCAGATCAGGCCCATCCAATTCTTGGGTCCATCCTGAGACTTCAGAACATGGAGTAACAACCCCCCTGGGTTGTTACGTTGGTGTTGGTGGCCACATCCGGGGACTCCCTGACTCTCTGCTTCTTTCAGATCCACCGAGACTACTCCTTCCTGGACTATATCCTGGGGGGCTGTCAGCTCATGTTCACCGTAAGGCTCTTCCCTGTCCCCACACCCTGGTCACAACCTCCCTGAGGGCCTAGGCAGGGCCTGGAGATAGACTTCAGGAAGGACTTTCCCAGGGCAAAGATGTGTCTGGCCCCAGAGGAGAGGCCATAGGTGGTTTGTCCTGGCTGATGGGCTGCTTTGGGGCATGGCCATGGGTCCAGCCACAGCTGCACAGGGAACACAGGCTCTGCACAGGGTCTGGGCTGCCAGCCACACCATCCACAGAGAGGAAAAGCCCTCACTGGCCACGAGGCCCCCCCATCCAGCACCACCTGCCTCATTGGCCATTGCTTCCTCCTCGATCATTCCCCTGTTCCCAATGGTCTTCCAACTCGCCAAGCTCAGTCTACCCCGGGGCTTTGCATTGCTGTCCCCTCTGCCACCCTCAGGGAGCCTCCCCAGTGCCTCCCTGTCCTCCGTCGCATCTCCCCATTTTGTCCTTTCCCGGACACCTGTCCTCCCTGGAATCCTCTTATGCACTTTTCGTCCCTGTTTATCCCCCCAGACCAAGAGTGCCATAAGTTTGGGCACCCAGCGTTACCACTCCAGCCTGGGTATATCACACAGTCCCTGGCCCTAGCAGGTGCTGGGCAGTCACCCTTCCTCAGGCAGAAGGGCCCAGAGGGCTGCCACACAGAGCTGTGCCATTTGCCTCAGCTTTTGCTCCCCACCCCAGGGGGCCTCGGGCCTAGAAGGAGGAGCCTGCCGGGTGCCTTGCCCGGCCCACGCCCCCAGGGACCTCGCCATGCTCTGTCACCCCCTCCAAGACCCTGTGGGGCCTCCGCCCTGCTGGTCTTTCTGCCCCTCCTGGCAGGGCCCCTCGAGGACCAAGACAAGCCCCCCTGAACCTGGGCCCATCCAGCAGTGTGGGGGCACGGATGGCAACCCTCCTGTCCCCCCACACTGAGTTCCAAGCCCCGCCATCCTGTTCTTAATGCCCTGTGTTCCACCATTCCTGTCCCCACTCTGCTGCCCCTCCAGGAGCTCAGACAGCAGGGAGGGCCCCACTTGGTGGCACCTCCTCAACCCCCAAGTCCCCGTCCAGCACCTGCCCTGTGCACTGTGGCCAGTCTCACCTACCGTGAGCACCTGGCTGGCCACAGAGAAGGGCACCGCCCTGCTGGGCAACCCAGGTCCCAGCCCATTGGCACAAGAAAGACAGTTGGAGGTGGCTTGGGTGGGGGGTGAGGAAGAGTTCAGGGTGGGGCCTGGAAGGAGAGTTAGAGAGAGAGAGAGAAGATGGCGCGACTCTTAGGCATGGGGCACCCTATGAACAAAGGCTGGACGTGGGAGCGGTGGGTGGGGATAGTGAGGAGGAAAAGGACTCGGCTGTGTTAGCCTTGAGTCACGTCTGGGCGGTGGACTTCATGCTTGGGGAATAGGGAGCCATAGGTAACATTAGAGCAGAAGCGTGGCATAGTCAGTTTCTAGATTTCAGACTATCTTATGGCGGATTAGGGATGGGATGCCAGTACGCTTCCCCTGTTCCACCAGCCTCTCCTGTTCCCTGGGGTGGGCTGGGGAGCTGGGTCAGAGGCCACAATGGCTAACCTTCTCTCCCACTCTGCAGGTTGGAATAGATTTTACAGCCTCCAACGGGAATCCCCTCGACCCTTCTTCTTTGCACTATATCAACCCCATGGGCACCAACGAATACCTATCAGCCATTTGGGCAGTGGGACAGATCATTCAGGACTATGACAGGTACACTGGCTTCACAGCCTTCTGAAGGTCAGCTGGCTTCCCTCCAGCCTGAGAAGCTCAGCTGGTTGAGCTAGAAGAGACCCAGGAGTCTGCACACCGAGCAGTGGCCACCACAGGGCATATGTGTGGGTCCAGTCCCTTCCTTTACGCACGGCAGGCATTGCTCTTTGATGGCCTTATGCTTATCGGCTGAGCCCAGAGTCAAACTGAGATCCTTCTGCATGCAGTAAGAAAGTGAGGGGGCACGGGTGCAGTGGCCCATACCTCTCATCCCAGCAACTCAGGAGGCTGAGGCAGGAGGATCGTAAGTTTGAGGCCAGAAGCAGCCTGCATAACTTAGCGAGACCCTCTCTCAAAATTAAAAATAAAAATTGTGCTGGGCATGCAGGCCAGTGGTAGAGCACTTGCAAAGTATGTGTGAACCGTGGCTTCAACCCCCAAATACCTCAAAAATAAATAAATAAGGGGCTGGGGTACAGCTTAGTAGTGAAACACTTGCCTAGCCTGTGCGAGGCTGAGTTCAAACCCCAGCACTAGGGGTGGTGGTGAGGATGGAAGACAAAACTCAGCTATTGCTGCTGTAGCCTCTGCCTTCCAAGCTGGGGAAATAGAGGCCTGGGCGGGAGCCGAGACTGTGTCCTAAGGCACACAGATGGTGGGCATTGCACCCTGGATGTCGCAGTGCCTGGGCCAGGCACTCTCAGTCCTGCGGGGCACTTCTGAGGGGCGGCCGGCACATGTGGACCCTCCTCTCGTGACCATGGGGACCTTTGAGTGGGGGTTCAGTGGAGAGCCACTGAAGAACAGCTGTGGTGGGGGAAAGGCAGGCATGGCCACCAATAGGTGGTGGCACCGTTGTCACAGACTGTGCTGGCTGGGAACTCTAGGTCAGAGTGAAATGACCAGGACGTAGCACTTTGGGAACAGGGAGGAAGGAGCAGGTGCCAGAGACTTGGCGGGAAAAGTGCAGGCTCTGGAAGCCCATGTGTACTTGGCCTGCTGAAGAGAGGCCATGTGGGCTCCAGTGTCTGACTCCCAGGCGTCAGAGCCTGAAGGGGGTGAGGATTCCAGGCCACATGAAGAGGGGTGCAGCGTGCAGAGCAAGGGCAGTGAGGGTCCCCACCTGCATGGCCGGCAGAGGACAGTCAGCCATTCCGTGGGCTGTCGAGTGGGCACTCAGACCTAGTAAGTCCCCAATGAGCTCAGGACACTGAGTTGAAGCCACCGTCACCTCCCGCCCAGCTCATTTTGGTAGCCTCCTCACTGGCCTCCTGCTCTACCATGGGCCCTGAGGGTTTGTTCTTCCTGTGGCAGCCAGAGGGACCGTGGATAAATAAATGAATGAACAAGGTGCCGCCATCCCTGCCTGCAGGGAGTTCCCACTGGAACCGCGTATTTATTTTCCAAGAGGTATTGGTTTGTGGTTTTTGTTTTTTTCAGTACTGGAGGAGTTAAACCCAGGGCCTCACGCTTGCGTGCTCTGCAAGTGCTGGACGACTGAGCTGCACCCTCAGCCCATTTTTTAATTTCTGAGACAGGGTCTCACTAAATTACTCAGATTGCCTCTGGTCTCGAACTTGAGATCCTCCTGCCTCCGCCTCCCAAGCCGCTGGGATTACAGGCGTGTGCCACCGCACCCGGCTGAACCCAGAGTCGCACACATGCCAAGCAAGTGCTCTACCACTGAGCTATGCCCCTGGTCCATTTTTTAGTTTTTATTTTGAGGCAGAGTTTTGCTAAATTACACAGCTTGCCTCTGCACTCAAACTCATGATCCCCCTGCCTTAGCCTCCAGAGTCACTGGAGGGCCAAGCCTGCTCTATGACGTCTGGTGGACACCTGTTTACATATGGGGCAGAAGCTGTGGGAGCACAAAGAGAGGCATTATGGGCTATCAGAGACCCCATCAGTGGCCCATAGAATGAAGGCACCATTTTAATTGGGCCTTGGAGGATGAGTAGGAGTTTGCCAGGGGGAACAGACTAGGGAGAGCTATTTCAGATGGGGGCACAACAGAATTGAGGTTGAGTTGAGAAGGTGTTCTGTGTGGTTGAGGGACTACAAGGGGGCAGTCAACAGGGCTTGGGGAGCTGGGGTGGGTGGTAGAAGATGAGACTGGGTTCCAGGGCCAGATGAGGAGGCCTTGAACGCCAAGTCAGTTCTCCCTTTAGGAGTTTCCCCAGCCATGAACAGAGGTCAGGAGTCTGGAGCCAGCCTGTTCCACTCCTGTCATGATCCTGGCTTGTGGCTGCCTGGGGTCTTGGTTGGAGAATGATCTCAAAGCTGCATCCCAGCCAGTGTCTGTCCTGGGTATAGACGAGTTGAACCACATGCTTGCTGGCCACCCAGAGGTGGGCTGGGGCGCTGCTGGCAGGTAATGACAGAGCTTTTCCCAGAGTAGTCGCTCTTAGCTCTGGCCCTGGAGGTGTGCTAGGCAGACGGGCTGCCCTGGGGCGGGGGGCCGGGAGGTCAGAGCATCAGTGGGAAGAGGCTCCTGTCCATATGTGTCATGGCATTTGTTTCTCCTCTCTCTGCTTAGTGATAAGATGTTTCCAGCTCTGGGATTTGGGGCCCAGTTACCCCCAGATTGGAAGGTGAGTGAACCTGGACTTGGCTTCTTTCTGGTGGAGGTAGGGTTGGTGTGTGTGGCCTCCTGGGGGCTCTGCTTTGGGAAGGTCGAGGGTGAGGGGCCCAGATGCTCTGCCTGCTATGCATGCACCACAGACCACACTCGTGTCCTGTAAGGGGCAGCACATTATGGCTTCTGTTCCCTGAAGCCCATGTTGCGTAGGGGCGACAGGGTGTTAACAATAATAATACCCCTAGCTAGGTTTGCATTTCATGTAAATGACAATTTCTTGAGGATAAATATGTGCTAAATATTACACGGGCTGTACTTCTGCTACAAAAAAATTACCCTTCAGTCGTGAAATTCAGGCTTAACAGGGTCTCCTGCCTTCCGTCCAACATCTCTAACGGCAGTGTCACGGGGGCTAAGATAGGGCCATCCGGGCCTAGGGGATCGCAGGGGAGGGGACACAGCCCAACCCGAGTGCATCAGCAAAGGCTTCCTGGAGGAAACCAGGTCTCAGCCAAGAGGGGAACGGGAGGGCCATGTTTGCAGAGGGGTTGGCAGTGGAGCAGGGAGCCTGCTCAGAGCAGAAAACAGCTGGGCAAAGGCCCAGAGGCTCCTCAGTAAGAGGAGGAACCAGGGAAGGTAGGGGTGATTGACCCTCCAGCAGAGGTGGGCAGAGGGCTGACTCGGGAGCAGAGGGGCCGCAGCAGAACCACACGGGGTTCATGACTGGGCGCCTCTGAGTAGGGCCTGGCTGGTGAGGGTGGGCAGGGTGGGGTGAGGTGGAGAGAAAGGCAGTTGTGGGGAGCATTTAGGGTGGCTGTTGACCAAGTGGGTATGGAACGGAGGAGGCCATCAGGTTTCCAGCTGGGCACAGGTGGCAAGTGCCTCCTTTGGGATGGGGAATGGAGTGGGGTGGGAGGGAGACCAGAGATAAAAGGCAAGCGATGGGTTGGCAGAGATTTGAGGCCCAGCTTTGACCCCCAGTGCGCATGTCCTGGTGGGTGAGGAGAGGCCTTGGCATTGGAGGGCTGGCTAAGGACAAAGGACTCAGTGGAAGCGCAGGACAGGGAAGCCTTTGGGGCGGGGGCAGCGTGGAAAGCAAACTAATAACAAGTGGAATGTTCGGGGCCAGCTCCACCTGCTTTTCCAGCTTCACTTAATTCCCACCCAAAGCTGACGATGTAAGCCTTGTTTCTGCATTTTACCACGGGGAGGTGAAGAAGTAGGTGTCAGTGAAGACTGAGGATGGAATGGGCAGCGGGGCCAAAGCAAGGATAGGCTGGAGAAGGGACTGTCCTCCTCACTGACGGTGGGCGCCTTGGTAGGAAGAGGGAGGGGCGAGGCCTGGGCCAGCAGGTCCTGGGGATGCTGGGGGCGGGCGGCCAGGAGAGAGATGCAGGTGGGTTGGGGGGCCTTGGGCAGGAGGCAGGTGAGGGCCTCATGTAACCCAGGAGGTGGTGCTTGGCCCAGCATGAGAAGTCAATGGGAACAGGTGCTGCAAAGAGGCTACAAAGCTGGGGAGCTCACAGCAGCCAGGGTGCACCAGGCTATTTTATAGGAGAAAAAAACGAGGCTCCAAGCCTGAACATGACTTGCCCGAGGTCGCCCTCCCCGCAGGAACCTGGGTTCCAAGTGAGCAGATGGACTGCAAGGATTGCTCCCTGAGGGTGCTGCCTGGATGAGCAGCCTGTGGGGGCGGCTCTGCCCCTGTATCCCCTGCTGGGCTGCATCCTGTTTCCAGAGGGAGCCTGTCACTGCTGTCCTCGCTGCCCTCTCTGGGGAGGACAGCAGGCCCCTAGTAGTTCAATGCATGGCTCTGGGGCCAGGACAGGCAAGGTGGGTATACTGGTCCTGCATGCAGTGAGCCTGGCCCCTGTGAGGCCCGGGCTGGGCCCCTGGCTGGGCAGAGATGCCACTCGGGAGAGTGGGGGACAAGCGAGCCTGTTGCTAGGATACCAGCTAGCTTTCAAAGAACTCAGCTGAATAAGATGTTTTCCTAAGCAAAAGCCTTGGAAATGTCACAGGGCAACTCAGAGGTGGGGCCTTTGCCAGGACAAGTGCCCAGTGGTGCCAAGTGGGAGGCTGAAACCAGGTTAGGAGAGGGCAGAGGCTCTACCCCTCCATGCCAGTTGCCAAGGCCTGCCAGGCTTGCACCTAGGCCCCTCTCTCCTCCTGCCACCTTGCCCCCGAGCCTTCCTCCCACCTCCCCTGCCCCGGGCACTGGGCTCATAGGCCCTATGATTTTTGTGTGACCTTGGGGAGAAGCGCTTGGTTTCCTCTCCTGGGGTCCCAGCATCTGGCAGACAGTTGGTGTGCAGTCTTTGTCTAGGGACAGAGTGGATCTGGGACCTGGCCTGGTGGCCAGAGCAGACCCAGAGGTTGGCCCTGGAGTATGCAAAGTCAGCCTCCAATGACCCGCCCGTGCTGAGGGGCTGGGGCAGGCAGCAGGGACACAGTACCAGCACCTAGGGAACCAGCCTGTCGGACGGCCTGGCTCTGAGTGGGTAACTGGCATGAGGCAGTGCCCTTCAGGGCACCTCGCTTACACAGAGATCCCGAAAAGCCTTCCAGGCCTGAGCAAGTGGCCCCACAAGCAGACACAGCAGCCACGCAGGGGCAAACCTGGTGCCCCAGGGCCCCGCTGACCTCAGGGCCATCTCACCCGACTCGAGCTCCTTCTGCTGTCCCAGAAGAGCGGGGTGGAGTGCAACGCTCGGTTTCCCCAGCAGAGGGATGGAACCTTGTGGGGGGATCCCCATAGAGGTGAAAGCAGACCTAGGGGGTGGTAGCCTAGGCGGGGGTGGGATGGGGTAAAGAGCCTGGTGCCCTCAATGGGGCCTTGGCCTGCGGTGGCTGGGGCCAGGGCCAGGTGTAGGGTGGAAGGCCGTCCCTTAGTGTGGCCTCTGCATTTCAGGTCTCCCACGAATTTGCCATCAATTTCAACCCCACCAACCCCTTCTGCTCGGGTGAGTAGGAACCCACGGGCCTCCTACAGGCAGGGGCGGAGGGAGGGGGCGGGGCATGGGCTTCTGTCCCTTCTGTCCCCTTCCCGTCACACTTGCTCAGAGTGACAGAGGGGAAGTGCTAGAGTTTAGAGTTAGACACTCCTGAGTTCAACACCAGCTGCTGCCCATACCTGGCTGTGGGGCCTTGGAGAGGTCACTGCCTTCTCTGGGCCTTTGTCCTTGCCTGCTTAGTGCACATCCCTGGGTGTGAGGGGGGCCAGGTGAGAATTAGGGGAAGTGGTTGACAGTTGTCTTGTGTGTCCCAGGAAGAGGCCAGAGCCCTGTTACACCCCTGCCTTCACCTCCTGCCCCTCCCTTCCTTGCTGTCCTCTGGCCTTCCAGGAAGAGCCTTGGCCAAAGAGGGAGGGTTAACTGTCGAGGGGCGGGAAGGCTGACCCCACCCAGGCCAGACAGGGTTTCTGAGCCTCCTGGGACAGTTTAAAAACAGATGAGGAGAGGGCACCCAAGGGGGCCCAGAGGAAGACAGTCGCTGCCATGTGAGACCTTCCAGCCTGGCTTTGGCTCGGGTACAGTGGCTATGTTCCCTGGGGACCCACGGCTGAACCAGATTTGACTCCGATGGCAATTTCAAGAAGTCACCAGCTTGGAAGCTGTGGGCCTGTGCTCCCCCAGGGGTCTGTGTGGTTTGGGGAAGGCCTCCAGAGACATTTGGTTGAAGTTCAGGGTGGTCCACTTCGTCCTGGCCCGTGGCCTCTGGGCAGGACCACAGGGCAGTGGGTGTTTGTGGCTCTTCACAGCAGCCATTTACCAAGTACCCCATGTGCAAGGGGCTGGGCACACACCCCACTCCCCACCATGGGAGATGCCATGGAGGGCACACAATTGACCTGGTTGCTGCAGGCTGTGCCAGGCTCATTCTCTGAGTCAGGCCTGCCATCCCTCCTGCCAGCTGCCCCAGAGCGTAGGTTATCAGTCCTGGGAACAGACGAGGGGTCAGGCTCAGGAGGATGACACCAGTCGCCTAGGCCCACAGCCCAGCAGAGGCTAAGGCAGGACCCCACCTAGGCCTGTCTGACCCGAGTTCAGGGCTCTGAGCTTTATCCCCGCCAGCTCTGCTCGCAGGAGCTTCCCTCCCGCTCAAGGGCCATAGCATGGTGTCGGGTTAGCACGACACAGGCTTTACCAGCTGTGGGACGAGCGTGGCGCTATGTCGGGAGCCCAGGCTGACCCAAACTCTTCCTCTGAGGCAGGGGTGGATGGCATCGCGCAGGCGTACTCGGCCTGCCTGCCCCACATCCGCTTCTACGGGCCCACCAACTTCTCCCCCATTGTCAACCACGTGGCCAGGTTTGCAGCCCAGGCCACGCAGCAGCAGACGGCCACGGTGAGTAGAGCTGCGGGCATGGAGAGGGCCACCGGTGGCCAGGCACCCTGCCTACCACCAGGGAGGCCAGTGTGGGGGGGTGTGCGGGGCTGGCGGGTGGAACCTGCCCCTTCCCTGGCCTACAGCCTGGTGAGATGCAACTGCTGTCTGAGCCTCTGCTCGCCTGTGCTGCAAGAGGTTGGGCCGAGCTCAGCCAGCCAGGTCCTGGCTTCCTGGGACCCTGTTCAGGACAGCGATTCCCTGTGTGCATCGCTGGAAGTGGGGCCGTGAGACAGGAGAGTCTTCCTGGGGTAGGGGAGCTGGCCACGCCCAGTACAGATGGACAGTAGGAGACAGTGAGCCCTGAGGCCCCAGGCTGACCCTTTCGAACCACGTAGGACCAAGGACAGCAACCCCACGTCATTTGAAGGGCTGCAGGCCTGGCTGGCCCTGACCCAGTGCTCATTAACAAGCCCAGAGCCTGGCTGGCCGGGTCTGCAGCTGCCCAGGCTGCAGCATGGCGTCTGGAACGTGGCGTCTGGATGGCTGGGCCTCTGTGTCCCTGGTCTCTCCACAATCAACCCCAGCATCATCCCCACCTGCCGGGCTCCAGCCCCAGGCTGCCCCTCAGAGAGGCCCTTTTGCCAGGGCCTGATGCAGGGTCGGGGTCACAGGTCACCCTGCCTCCCTCCCACCTCCTGCTGTGGCCTAGCTGGTCTCACTCTGCAGTGTGACCTGAGGCTCTTCTTCCCCTGCCTCGGCCGCTGCCCTCTCCTGACTGGGCCTAACTGACCAGCAGGACCTGCGAGTCCAGATTCCCATCTCTGTGCCCCAGCTTTGAGCGGAGGCTGGAAATCGGGCACTCGGCCCCACAATGGTGGGTCCTGGTCTGAGGCAGAGGGGACTTAAGTCCATGCTCCTCCTGGCCACTGCCTTCCAGGATTCCTCAATGACACTCTGCCATCTCTTGGCTTCCATCTCCACTGATAGGGAAGGGTGGCTGAAGTCCCTTCTAGAATGTTCTTTTAACTCCCCACCAAAATCTTATCCACATTTCCCAGTGTCACAGCCCCACCACCGCTCCCTGGATGTGGGGGCCCTTCCCTGCTCTCACCCCTGCAGTCCACCCTCCTGGCCACAACCCGCCACGGCCAGTCAGGAGCCTCCCACGCTGGCCTCACCTTCCCTCTCTGGTCGACTTCCTGTCCCGTCCTCTGGCCCTTTCCCTCTCTTCCTCCCTCCCGTGCTCTTCCACATCCTCCCCTGGAGCCCTTCCCGAGACCCTGCATGGCCTCCCAGTGCCTTGCAGTGCCGCCTCCCCCAGAAGCCTTCCCTGACCATCCACCTGGCCGCCTGGCCCTCCCGCCTTCTCTGCCCATCCCCTTCCTGACTCACACTGGTTGGCAGCACCTCGTTCACGTGGCTCCCCTGTTCTGTGTCTTCCTCACGGGCTGAGCCACACGGGGGCTGGGTCTTGTGCTCATCACCGTCTCTGAACCTGGCACAGTACCTGGCACGTGGCAGGGGCCCACCATACTCTGTGAGCACATGGGTTCAGGTCGGCCCCCACCATGGCCAGGAGCGTGGCCAATGCCCATCAGAGCCTCGTCCCAAAGGGAAAGAACCCTGGGCCATGAATCAGGGGGCCATTGGGACCACTCAGGAGGGAGGTGCCCGGTCACTAAGGAAGAGGGAGTTGACTTCTGTGAAGTAGCAGTGAAGACGAGGAGGGGAAGGTCCTAAGACAAGGAAGAGGACCTCAGGCTGGCTCAAGGGGAGAAGAGGGCAGGGCCTGTTCTGATGGTGCTACAGGAGGACCTGGGGAGGGTCAGGGGGAGTGAGAGCGCCAGAGTCCTGGGTCCTACCCTCTTCTCACACGTGCCTGGGGCCTACCTGAGGAGCACGTGTTAGCATTAAGTAGCAGTGCCCAGAGCGCAAAGGACCTCAAGTCAGCCCAGCACAGGGTTCAGGAAACCTTGTCCCAGGAAGGAGGAAACAGCAGCCCCAAAGCACTGGGGTGGGGACAGGCAGGAAGGGGCTTGGGTGTGTGATGGGTCCCTCGGCTGTGGTCTCCTGACCCTGGCAGCTGAGACCTGAGAGGAGCCCCTTCCTCGTTCTGAGGCTGCTTCCTCTTATGAAATGTACCAACCCTCACTGTGGCCTGGGGGCTGGGGCCACCTGAGCGGGCAGGACTCACAGAGGCCTGGGAGGGACACTGTTTGAGTGCCTGGGGGTCCTGGGGTGGAACTGCTCAGAAAAGGCAGAGCGAGAGGCAACCCATGAGGACCCTAGGCCTCGGTCCCAGCCAATCTTTTGGGCCTGAGTTTGTTCCCAGGGAACAGATAAGGCCTGCGTTCTTCTCTAGATGGGGAGCTGGAGCGCAGCCCAGACTGGGCCAGGGCTCTTCTGCCTGCTGTGCCTGCCCCCTCGGGGTCGGGATGGGCAAGCATGCAGTGCTGGCAGAGGTGGCCCGTGCCTGCTGGAACCCAGGTCTGGAGGGGCCTTGAGCCCAGGGAGGGCCAGGAACAGTGCTTTTGTGTTCTCGGAACAATTGCTGAGGCCCCCTCCAGAGGAGCTCTTGGTCTGTTCACTGAGCAAAAGGACTTGAGACGCAAGCAGGCCACGCTTGGTCCTCCTGTGGCCATCAGCCCCTTTTTGTCTCACCTGGTGCTCCCAGCCACCTTCCTGCTCCCTCCTCCACTGGAAGCTCTGTCTCCCACCCAGGCGTGTGACCTTGAACGATCTCTAAGCATCTCTGGCTATATGAGTGGGGCCGAGGGTCTTTGCCAGCCCCTCCCACTATGAGGGCCATGAGCGGAGACAGCCATCTCCACCTCCTGCCTTCTGTTACTCCTGCTCGGGGTCTGCCAGAGGAAGGGGGGCCACTGCCTGATGGCTCAGCCTCAAGCTCTAGAGGACCTGGCTTAAACCTCCCCTCCCCCACTTCCTGGCTGTGTGACCAGGCAGGTGGCTTAGCTCTGTGTGCTTCATTTTCCTCACCCATACAAGAGCACCTGCCTTGTAGAAGCATTGCAAGGATTCTAGAGGGGCATGTAAGTTGTCCAGCCTGGTGCCTGGCATACGGTGCCTGCTGGTGGCTGGATCTTCTGGGACATCTCTTGGGCTAGCATTTGTGAGGCCCACGGCAAAAGGAAGGGATTTGGGGATTATCTGATGCTTTTGTTTAGCCATTTTTTGTTTAGGGGGAATCTTTGGTGCTGCTGCTGCTGCGCCTTCTCTGTCCCCAGACATATGTGCACACAGGCACACGCACACCCACGGACAGGAAGCGGGGGGAGCAGCATCTCTCTAGGCAGGCCTCGGTCTCCCATTCATTCGCTCCATGTGGCTTTCCTAAGCAGGTTTCTCTGAAGTGCCATGAGGCCGTGATGAACAAGGTCTGGCCTCTGCCCTCCCCAGCCTGCAGGCGAGTGGAGAAGCAGGCCAGGAGGCCACCACGCAGTAGGATTAAGTCTGTGATCGTGGCAGTTTGTTGTTGTTGGGTCCGACTCATAGCGACCCTCTATACAACAGAACAAAACTCCTTGTCACACTGTGCCATGTCTAGCACTGTATCCATGCTTTTCAGCTACTCCTTCAGTTTTTGATGGCTGATTGTTTCAGGATTGTTTCAGGAGTGGGCTGCCAGGTCCTTCTCCCATTTTTGTGGTGCTGGGCTCAAACCCAGGGCCTTAGCACCCAGAGCTGCACTCTACCAACTGAGCTAAACCCCAGCCCAATCTTGGCAGTACAGGACCACAAAAGTGGCTCTTAACCAGGTGGCACAAGGAAGGATCCTTGGAAAAGTGACATCCAGGCTGGAATTTGGGAGATGCTTAAGAGCTAGCCTCAGAGGGGACATGTGTGCCCAGAGAAAACAGCATGTGCAAAGGCCTGGGCTGGCCTGTGGTGGAAGAGGACTACAGGGGTAGGTGAAGTCGAAGAGGTGGGCCAGCACCCACATGGCCCTGGGAGCCATTGCAGACTCTGGATTTTCTCCGGAGTGCAGTAGGGGCCACCAGAGGGTATTAGGCAGGTTTGCGTGGCCTAGGAGGGCCTGTCATGGCTCTTTATCTTTTCCCCTGCTTTGGCCCTTGAGACCTGAGTTTTGCTATACATTTCCCCTTCATGATTGGTGGCCAAGGCACCTGGTGTCCTAGTGGAGGGGGATCCAGGAAGCAGCCAGCCCTCTGAGACCCTCTCCCCTGCCTCCCATCCCCAGGTCCCTCAGCAGCCAGGTTCTCAGAAATAAGATGTGGCTGCGTGCGGCTTCCCCAGACGCTGCCCGGAACGGCTGTGGCCAAGCCAGTCTCTTACGAATCGCATCACATGTTCAGTGCATTAGGAAAAGCAGCTCTTTACAGCCCTGGAAATGCAAACAACCCCTGGGAAGAGGCAGGAGATACTCCATCCTGGAAGTGTGCTGGGAGTCAGGGTCTGGGGTCTCAGCCCAACAGTGACTGGCTATTCCTGGGGCCCACGGGATGCAGTTTGTGCCAGGCTTCGTCGGGTGCAGGGAGAGAGCAGTGTGCAGAACCCCTGCAGCAGGGGAAGCAGAGTTCCTATCCGCCTCAGACAGGGCACTCAACACTCATTCGGGTCTTGGAGCTGCGGCTGGAGCTTATAGCTTGGAGCTAGGGGGCTGAGCTGATAGCCTCTGCAGGCTCCCCAGGCAGAGGGACTAATCAGAAAGACATGGAGGTGGGAGCACCAGGGCTGTCTGTGGGGCTCACCGACCCTTTCCCTCCCCTCCTGCCTGATTCTGCTCCATCCACAGCTCCCAGTCACCCCCCAGTGATCCCTCCTAGGGGCTGGGCTGTGGCCTCTGGGGTGCTAATGGATCTTTCAGGCTCCAGAACAGCTCAAGCTGGTGGGTGGCCCATGGGGAGTGAGGCCCTGGCCCTGGCCACTCAGTCCCTCAGACACTAGGGTGCTGGAGGGAGAAGATCTCTCCGCCAGGCTCACAGTGACCCGCCGTGGATGCGGAGTGGGGCAGAGGAGGCCATAATGGAAATTGCCCCTACTTTGGAGGCAGCCAGACTTGGGTTTGAAGCTGGACTCTGCCAGTTCCTGGCTACGAGGCCTTAACAAGTCACGTAACGTCCCTGAGCCAGGTTCCTTCTCGGAAATGAGACTCACAGTGTGAGGACCCCAGGCTGTGCCCACCCTGCCGTGGTGTTTTCAGAGGCTGCCGGTCCCCATGGGCCCCATCTGCACCTGCCTCCCTTGGAGGAAGGCCAGGGAGCTGAGGGCAGCCCCAGGCCTCTCTGAGGCCAGTGGGGCCGAGGGCCACAGGTCTGAGCTGAAGGGGCTTGGAGACGAGTCCCCGCCAAGATCCTGCCTTCTTCATGCCCTCCTGCCTGTCAGTTTGGGTACCCTGGAAACGAGTCTCTGGCCTAGTCCTTGTGGGATTAAGGTGGGGTCAGAGGGCCACCTAAGGGGTGGGACCTGGTGCAGTGGTGGGTGGGGGGACAGGGTCTAGACGCCGCCCTCCCCCCTAAAGCCAGGGATGAGGGACCGTCCACAGCAGCCCTCCACTGCTGGATTCAGACTGCTGTCTCCATGGCAACAGGTATCCCCAGCCGAGGGACTGGTCTCTTAAAGGCACAGTGCAGAAACTGGATTACCACGGTTAGGAGCTGAGGGTGAGGGAGATGTCACCGCTGGCTCATCCCAACCCTTCCCTCCAGTTTCCACTTGGGGACAGACAGGGGAGCAAGGCACCCTAGGGGGCTGAGCTTATAGCCTCTGCAAGCTCCCCAGGGAGGGACGTTTTGCCAGGTAAGAAAGTAGAAGGTGGTCTGGTGCTGACATGGGTCACTTCAGCCCTTGGCAACACGGGCTTCTCTTGTGGCAATCAGAAGGGGGAGACTAGACGGTGTCAGTCCCCACCAGCGAACCTTAGCACCACAGGGGCTTGTCTGTTTATGGACAGGAAAGAAAACTGAGTCCCCGCACACAGGGCCAGAGAGTTTGTGCTTTATTTTCGGATCACCCACACTGATTATTCAGTATTTTTCAACCAAAATGATTAGTAAAGAAACATATCTGCTGTATATAAAACTTCGGTATCACTTGCCATAAATACTAACAGGAAAAGCAAACATAGCAAATGGCACAGTGGTTAGGGCCTAGCTGGAGCCTGTTATCGCTCAAAGCCCTGAGCTTCCTGCCTTCTTTCTGTTGATCGGAGGGCCATGAAGGTTAGCAAGGTGTGAGGTGTGAGACCCCAGCATGGGCCGAGGCTGCCTCCCAGGCACATGCAAAGACCAGTGGACCCGCTGTTCCCACCCCAACTCCATGACACCCCATGCTGTGGCTGGGCTGTGGCCCACATCCACTTGCTCACTAGCGGGGTCCCATGTCCCTGAAGCCCTAGCCCAGATGATCTGCTCTCAGCCTCTGTGGGCATCTCCTGCCATTCTGACTGGAGAGTCGTGCCCCAGCCAGGCAGAGCAGGGAGGCTGGCCCTGGAGGCTGTCAACCAAAATAAGTCTTCCTGCACCAGCTGAGGCCAGTCAGGAGAGCAGCCAACAGAGCCGCTGCCATGTGCCAGGCATGGTATTTCTTAGAATAGTAACTTCCAGCTTGCAGATGGAGAAACTGAGGCACACAAGGTTAAGTCAGTGGCTCAGAGTCCCAGGGTTTAGTGACTGGCAAAGCTAGGAACAGGGAGATCAAAATGATGCACTGGGTGCAGACAGCACAGCCCTTCCCGCAGTTGCTCAGGGGTGGGTTGCAGGGCCTTGCTCAGCACCCACTGGCTCTCCCTGCAGCAGTACTTCATCCTCCTCCTCATCACGGACGGCGTCATCAGTGACATGGAGGAGACCCGGCACGCTGTGGTGCAGGCCTCCAAGCTGCCCATGTCCATCATCATCGTGGGTGTGGGCAATGCTGACTTTGCTGCCATGGAGTTCCTGGACGGGGACAGCCGCAGGCTGCGCTCGCACACGGGCGAGGAGGCTGCCCGAGACATCGTGCAGTTCGTGCCCTTCCGAGAGTTCCGGAACGTGAGTGGAGCCCGGGCAGCTCACAGTCGAGCGGGGGTCAGCCCAGCCCTAGCTTCCTCTCCCCTCAGCCTCACTGACTTCCTGGGAAGCCACTGATGTGCCCCAGACACGGGCATGGTGAGGCTGCGAGGAAGTGTTTTTGTCCACAAGCTGAGGGAACCCAGGAGCAGGACCCAGTCCGGGCAGGAATGGCAGGCAGGGGTCCTAGAGAACCTGCCCTCCACCTGGGGTCCTGATGGGCACAGGAGTCATCCTCAGGGGCAAAGCACACCAAGCAGAGAGGCTTTCCTGCCCTTCGCACCTCAGCCAGCCTCTCGCTCAGCAGACAGATGGAAAGGCAGAAGGCAAGAAGCCCCTCCCTCTTGGCCAGGCCTCCTCTCCCAGGTCTCTGCAGTGGGGCCCAGCAGCCCTCCTTTGTTCCTAGACATGGCTCTGGCCTTATTGCCATGACCCCAGGTCTGCCGATCAGGAAGCTGGCATTGACAGCAGGGCCCATGAGGAGCCCAGAGGGGACTAGATTTGTCAGATGCCACTCTGCACAGCCACCCCAGGGCCTAACCATCGTGTGGCCAGAGGCTCACTGTGGTCTTGGGCAAGCCCTGGCCTCACTGTGCCTCAGTTCCCCCAGCCAAAGGTCTCTCAGAGGCATCGGGGCTCAGATCTAGGGAGCCAGCCTCAGCAAGAAGTGGCCCTCAGCCCTGCCCAGCGTCCTCCAGCTTTGCCTGCGATGCTGGGCTTTGGTTACCAGTCATGTGAGGGACAGTCACTGAGCACCTCCCCAGTGCCTAGCTGGTGGCCAGACACTGAGCAGTGAACCAGTCGTGGCCACTCCTGCCAGCCAAGGAGGTGCTCAGGAGACGCTCGCCATCCTGGCTCTTCCCCCTAAATGCCACCCACGGGGAGAGTTCTACTTCCTGGGGCCAGGAAGCTGCAGCTCAAGGCAGGATTTGGCCAAGGGCTGGGATGAGGGCCGCTGGCTTCAGCCCACCCTGCTCACTCAGCACTCATTTTGTCCTCCAGGGCCCCCATCACAGCTCTCTGGGCACGGTCTCCTCCTAACTTCTCCCTAATCTTCTCTCTCTGCCCCCCCCCCCACTCCCACCTTGCAGGCAGCAAAGGAGACTCTGGCCAAAGCCGTGCTGGCGGAGCTGCCGCAACAAGTTGTGCAGTATTTCAAGCATAAAAACCTGCCCCCCACCAACTCAGACCCTGCCTGAGCCCTGGGCCCCACAGCAGCATGCCGCCTGAGCCCCTGCCCTCCCCGGGAACGTGCACGCTCACCCCGCTTCCTTGTGGGTGGCCTTTTTTTACCCATCCACATTTTTATTTTTTACAACTGGACCTCCACCTCAGACCCCCCTAGCCAGGCTGGGCTTCCTTTGTTGAAGTCAACTGACCGAGCTTCCAAGCCAAACCGGCCTCCTCCTCCCCCTCCTCCCTGCCCCACGGCCACTCTTAAGTATTGAATGTACTTTGTATGATTTTAGTGGAATTATTATTATTAAAGAGAATAAAATTTTTACAAGCACAAGTGGCTTTTTCCAAGTACCTAGCTGCAGAAAGGAACGTGTCCCTGGTGCGTGCTTTTGGGTCGCGGCCTGTACCCAATTCCTGCTCTGTTTGTTCTACTGTGACTGTGTTGTGTGTGTTACACTCAGGGTAATAAAGGAGTTTCAGAGTCCATGTGTCCCTCAGCTCCTTCCTCACCTGGACCAAGGGCTCACTGACCTGGAGAAGGAAATGAACAGGAAGATCCCGTCTGCAGTCCTTGTCACCACACTTGCCAGTGCCTGCACATGAGTAGGATGTGCATCCCACGCTGTCATCTTAGGCCCAGCCAACACCTCATCTCCCCCCTCTGAAAGGAACTGAGGCCTCAGGACCCCAGGCAGGCCTCCTCTGTCCCTGCTGTTTCCACGGCACCCCACTGCGTGGGTGCAGACCCAGCTTCATGAGCCCAGCCCAAGAACCACCCTGGAACCAACCCCAGCCCTTCTCCCGTGCCCTCCTTCCTCCTAACAATCCCTCTTCTGTCCACCTCCCCTGGCGTTCCAGTTAGCCCCTTTGGCCCAGGCTGACATGTGGCCAGTCACAGCGATCAATCATTTACATTGAGGACCATTCCCAGCTCGCTGTACTGTGCTGTACAGGCAGTGGGCTGACGCACCCTCCCAGCAGCCCCCACCATGACCGTTTCAGAAACCGTTCCTCTGCAGAGACACGCAGAGGAACATGTCAGGCCCTCTGGAGGCAGAGGCAGAAGGCAGATCTGAGCCTGCTGGCCCCCTGCCCACATGGTCCCCCTGCATGCACCCCTTCTGTTTAGCTCAAGCCCCTGGTAAATCAACTGCCCCCACGCAGGTCCCATCTCCAGGGACCTGGCAGGCTTGGGAGCCCCAGGGTATGATAGGATCAAGTGAGAGACACCTCCACCCCGAGCTCCCGGTGCCTCTGCTGGTCCGGTGGTCACCAGGAGTTGGCTGAAAGCACCTTTTCGGACACCTTCACTTCTCTTGAGAGGGCTGCAGGGCCATGTGGAGCCCTGACTTCTGCACAGTCCTTCAAGGAGACACAGCTACCAGCTGCATGGATGACACCCAGCACTAGCACCTCTAGTTCATTCTGGTTCATCTGCTCGGCCAGCTGCAAGGCTGGCGGTGAGCTGAGACATCAGCACAGGGCTGCTCATCTACCCTGTTGTTTGGCGGTCTTAGTCTAGTGGAGGTCACATCCAGGTGGGCCTGTCCCACTGTGTTAGGTCCAATTGATCAGAGGCCCTCATAGGGAAGCAGCTTTCCCCAGTCCCCCATGTTGCCCCCCAGCCCTCAGGTAATTTCCCAGCTGGACCTACTGGGGAGGCTACTGTCCACTGGGCCGCACGAAGGTCAAATCCCCACTGGACATTAGGATCCATCCCCAATGCTCACGCTCTCACAGATCAGCCATGCAGCCAGTCCCCGCTTCTAGGCCATGTGTGGGGACAGATGCAGCCCACTGCCCTGCTGGCCCCCTTCTCTGCCTGAGACTGCATGAGCGAGCCAAGCAGAGCCTGTACTCCAGGCAGCTGAGTCCACACAGCACAGGAGGGCGCCGCCACTGTTTTAAAGCCCCAGGCCATGGTGCTGCTGCTTGGTTCTTCCACATGGATGGCACGCGGCATGCGGAAGGGTAAATTTGGAAATCTGACCAGACAGACCTCTTCACCCTTGAGCCTCCTCCGCTGAGGCCTGGGAACTGCATTTGTTAAGGTTTCGTTGACACCACAGAAAGCCAAGCTTAAAGCTTAAATGAAAATTCTGGCTTTGTCACCTAGCCATGCAACCCACCAAGTCACTGGGCCGCTGGGAGTTTGATTCCCTCCATAAAACGCAGAAAAGGCTGCTTCCCCAAACTCTTGTAGGCCGAAAGACACCAGTCCACTGAAGTAATGCTTTGTCTGTCCTCTGCAGCCCAGCAGGTGCGAGGAGGGCCCTCTAGTGTGCAAGGCGGGCCCTCTAGTGTGCAAGGGATGAAAAGTTTTCTGTTCCTGTCTTCCGATACCAGGGCCACACTGCCTGCCACTGCTCAAATTCCCTCTCCCTGAAACCATTGCTCCAGCAAGTAAGGGAGCAAGATGCCAGCCCCTGAAAGCATCATGAAGGGAGGAATGTATGACTGGCTTCTTGTGCTCAACCTGTGACTGCACAGTACTGCCAAGATTCCAGCCTCCCACTGAGCAGAGCTCCCCCTCCGCCCTGGTACGCACAACGAGGCTGGGTATGCCAGGAAAGCCAGGAAGGCACCCAGTCCAAATGGCTGTGGGCTGCCTCTGAGCTCTCCTTGTTTTCCTGGAGGGGCCTAATATGACAGCTGAGCCATTTCCCCACAGCGAGAACACTCGAGCCAAGGAACCGGGTGTGCCTGAGCAATTAACATTTAGCTGAGAGAGGAGCGCACAGCAGAAGCTGGCAGTGGAGTGCTGATGACCAGATCCAAGCCATCAATGTCTCATTATTCTAGCTGCCACAGGGGAATGCCAGGGCCACGGATAAACCTGCGTAAGCCACGCCGACATGTACTCAGGACACCCCACCAAGCAACAAGGAGGCCTGTGGTAATGGTGCTGAGGATTACCATTACCATGTACTGACCAGTGTGCCACATGCCACACCAGGCACATCATCCAGATTTATACCCTCCCCCAGAAGCTGGCGGCGGTAGTCCTCTGTTTCTTGAGGAGGAAACTGAGGCCCACAGAGGTGAAGACCACGCCAAGTGACGGTGAGCAAACGTCTGGCTCCACGCTCACAGTCACTGGGGTGTATCGGCGGAGGGTGGAAGGAGGCTGAGTTCCCAGGGAGGAGGAAGAGCTGAGGCAGCGGTGCTGGTCTAGGCAAATGGAGTGTCTCCCTCGGATGGGAAGGAGGCGGCCATGACGGCAGAACTCAGGAGCCAGAGCTCAAAAGGCGAAGGGACCACTGAGTAGGGGAATCTGACTCCCAGTCTAGGAGACTCCTGGAGAAAACCAAAGCCCCCTGCTCTGGATCGGCACTGGGTCCTGGGACCCAGGGGAGGGATGTATAAACGGGGAGCCAGCCACCTTTCTGGGACCAGTTTCATCAGCCTCCCTTACTTTTTTGTTTATGTATTTTGTTTTTTTTTTTTTTTGAGATAAGGTCTCACTGTGTAGCCCAGGCTGTCCCAAAACTCGCTATATAGGCCAGCTTTGCCTTGAACTCACAGCGATCCTCCTGCCTCAGCCTCCCAAGTGCTGAGGTTAGAGGCATGCGCTACCACGCAGGGCTAAGCCTCCCTTTTTTTAGAGGGAAAAATGGGCGGGTGACAGGGCCTCATGTAGCTAGCAGTCAGTAAATGACTAAAGGACATGGGTGACACGAGCTAGATGATCCATCCCAGTGGAGCTGGCAGTGGGGGTTGCTGTCAGCATCCTCCCTGCATGGCCTCAGAGTTCTAAGAAGACTGCCAGTCCAGGACAATGTAAAGAAGTGCACCCCAATCCTTGTTTTGCCCCCTCTTCCCTAATTGTAAAATCTTAATTATTAACACAAGAGTACAGTCAGTGGGGTTCCAGGACCCCCTTGGATACCAAACTCTACAGATGCTCAAGTCCCTTCTAGAAAGTGGTGTAATATTTTCATAGAACCTACATACACCTGTAAACTTCAAATCATCTCTAGGTTATTTACAATACCTAATACAAAGTAAGTGATATGGAAAAGTTGTTATACTCTATTGTTTAGGGGATGATTTTTTAAAAGTCTATGCATGTTCAGTACAGATGGAATTCTTTGCCCAAATATTTTCCATCCATGGTTGGTTTCATCCAGAGGTAGCACCTGCCAATCCAATGGCTGTCTGTACTACATTTCTAAGGGTTAAAGCAATGTTTACTTCCATCCCTGTTTGTTCTGCTCTTTGGGATGGAACCACAGGCTCTACCCTGGGTACGTCTCAAGGCTGCTCCCCCTGTTGGTCACTCCAGGCCCTGCTTTGCTAGCACTGGTTTCTACCGGAGCTTTGTTCAGTCCCAGGGCCCTTATGCTGATGGACACACAGTCTGTGACAGAATGACCACCTGTGACTCACAATCTCTCCTGAGACACCAAGCACAGAAATCTCAGTCTGAAGCTGGGCGTGGTAGTGCTCACCTGTGATCCCAACACCTGGGAGGCAGAGGCAGGAGGATCACAAATTTAAGACCATCCTAGGCTACAGAAAGGAAGGAAGGAAGGCAGGCAGGCAGGCAAGGAGGGAGGGAGGGAAGGAGGGAGGGAAGAAAGGAGGGAGGGAGGAAGAGAGGAAGGGAAAGAAGGAAAGAAATAAAAGAAGAGGAAAAAAAGCAATCTCGGTCTGAAGACTCAGCCAGCCCACCCCAATCTAGCTGTGAGCAACAGAGCAGGAGGCACCAGGTGCGGCACAGAAGAGCTCGTTCTCCAGCAGGTCTACAGGCTTTGATGTTAATGTGTGGTTTTAATCCCTGCGATTGTCAGCTTCTCCCAACATCAACAGAGACCACAAGGGACAGTAATGGCCTCTGAGAAGTCAGACCACATCAAGGTGGTGACGTTGATGCCTCACTCGCCTCCTGAAAGGGTCTGAGGTGGCTCTGGGTACGTGCTGCGATAATGACAGCACCATCACAGGCACGGGGTAGCAGAGGTAGACAGGCCTGCCCAGTTTACCTCAGCATCTTGTTGTTAATGTGGGGCCAATGTGCCCACACTGACAGGTACAATTAGCACTGAGAAGGACTGTAAAGGAGGCAACATTCACAGGCATCCGTTATGGGTGAAGGGAAGCCATAGTGACAGTGGGCGCCACAGTGCCGCTGCCCTGGAAGGGGGAAGGCAGGGAGCTGGATGAGATCCAGCAGCCTCTCCGTCTACATTAACACTGAGTAGCTTCTCTGCTTACCAGCACCACAGAGCCAACATACTCAGTGTCTCATTCTGCCTCACACCGAGCGAAGGAGAGACAAGGGTTGCTGGAAGCCAGGAGAGCGCAGCGCAGGCTCGTGCTGAAGCAGGGCCACACAGACAGTCTTAAGCTCATGGCTGCCTCTGTCGTCAGGGCCTCCACACCTCCTCTTCTCCATCCCTCCCACAGGCTGAGCCACTGTGGTCCCCTTGGCTGATGGCTGCTGTTTGGGAAGGGAAAGGCAGTAGGACAGTGGATAAAGGAGGAGGACTGGGGCAGCACCATAGGCTGGAATGGCTTCCACAGTCAAAAGCTACCACTATAACATGCGCCCGGCACAGCCGCGCCTCGGGGACTGCAGGACGCCATCGTAACAGTAGTGTGCAGTATTCCCTTTCCAGAAGCTGCTAGAAATAAGTCATCTCATTAACATACCTATCGGCAGTTCTGCTTTCTGGCCATGATTAAATAAGGCCTAGGTTCATGTCTCTAAGGTTTAGACTCTTATACTAAATAGTTTATTTCAAAATCAGAACCAAAACAATTTTCCAGGCAAAGAAAAGGTGAAGAGAAGATGGGTGCTTCCTTATTACCAGTCCCTTCCTACGTGTGTGGGGTGGATGGAGAGAGGAAAGGATGGCCGAGAGCAAGGAGAGCTTCACCGTGAAGGCTGGTGTTAACTGACAGCCCTGCCAATGTGGTTTACAATCTTAGTCACATAACATCAAGGACAGGTTAGTTCCAGGGAGGAGCTCCATTCGTCACCCAGTCGGCCCCTGTCCCCCACGCTCCACAGTGCAGGACAACCAAACAGCCTGTGCACCTGAAGAGGATGTTTCCCCAATACCTGCCTAACAACTGCCTTTGCTTCCTTGTGCTACTGGAAAAGGAAACAGAAAAAACAAGGAAGCGACGAAGCCAGCTGATGCCCACCCCTGCCAGGGCACGGTCAGTGGCTCTGCCCCCACCCCACGTCAGTAAGGAAAGGCAGCTGAAGAGGTCTGGTTGCCTGCACTGGAGCAGAAAGAGAAACCAAGCACAGTTCAGGCCACACGTAGATCCTGGCACATTCTTGGGTCAGGTTAAAATTGTCACGGTGTGCACGGGAAGGAGGCGAAGGGGCTGTGTGAGGGAGGTGGCACCTGGAGGCGGATGGACGGTCAGACACCGCTGGGGAAGAGCTAGGGCGCCTCCAGGAAGCTGTTGGTTCGGAAGATGGAGGAGACGATCTTGCCGGTCGCGTTGATGGTGCCTTCGCTGTCTGAGCTGGACTCCGAGTCGCTGCTGCCCGAGTAGGCGCCCAAGCCCGGGAGGATGCCGATGCAGACGGCAGCGGAGGGGCAGTGCAGGGAGGGCCCGCTCAGGGGCGTGCTTCCCAGGGCCACGCAGGATGGGGCCTCTGTGAAAGAGGGGCACAGGCTGTTATTTACCCTAACCATGTGGTGGGTTCCCCCCACAGAAGCCTCAGAGCCGCAAAACCACTCTGTGCAGTCAAGACTCTGGTCATGCTCGTTTCACAGAAGAAACCAGCAGAGGAAGTCAGGCTCCAGGAGGTGAAACAACTTCCTAAGGTCAAGGGGCAAAGCTGGCACCTATTCAAGGTCTAACCCCAGAGCCTGCCTAAACTCTCCTGTTCCCCAGCAGCTCTGAGCTGGAGAACAGACTACCCTACAGTGTCACCTGTCACGGCTCAATTCCCTGTCCTCCCAGGTCATGCTGTTCCAGCAGACGGGACTCAGGTCTAATATCTTCCTTACCCATATTCAGCACAGAGAACAGATACGGGGAGATAGAGGGCTTCAGTAGGATGAAGCCAGAGGAAGAGAGAGACTGTGAGGGACAGCAATAATTCTAATTGGCCGGGCTCTGAAGTGCACACCTATAATCCCAGTGGCACAGGAGGCGGAGCCAGGACAATCATAAGTTCAAGGCCAGGGGCAGCACACATAACTTGGCAAGACCCTGTCTCAACATAAAAAATTTACAAAAGGGGAAGTGGAGCTAGGTGGTAGAGTGCTTGCAAAGTAGGCTCAAGGCCCTGGGTTCAATCCTCCAGTACAGTGAAATAAATAAATATGTACATAAATAAATAACATTTAAATTTAAAAACTTCTATTTGATTCTCAGCATATCACACCACACTTGCTGGGGCCAGGGGTGTAGCTGAATGGCAGACCAAGTTCTTAGGATGTGCAAGGCCCTGGGATGATCCCCAGCACTGCAAAACAAAACAAAATAATAAAGCATCTGGACGAGAATTGAATGACTTCCAAGATGTTGTGCTAAATGAAAGCAACAAGGCACAGAACAGCGTGTATAAGTTATAATTTGGGGGGTGGGGTGGACATGTCCATGCATATGTATGACAATGTCTGAAAAACATATGTAAAAAACTGGTAGCAGTGGCTGCTCTGGGGAAAGAAACTGATGGTTGGGAGCTGAGAAGACTTTTTGTTTTTTTCAGTACTGGGGGTTGAACCCAGGGCCTCGAGCTTGCATGCTCTGCAAGAGCTGGACTACTGAGCTGCACCCCCAGCCCATTTTTTACTTTTTGAGACAGGGTCTGGCTAAATTACACAGACTGCCTCTGTTCTCGAACTTGGGATCCTCCTGCCTCCACCTCCCGAGCCGCTGTGACTACAGGCATGCGCCGCAGCGCCCAGCTCAGAAGATTTATTCTTTGTGGTCTCTTTTTAAAAAATTTCCACAGTACTAAGGCTTGAATGCATGGCCTCACACATGCTATGCAAGTGCTCTACCACTGAGCTGCACCCCCAACCCCTTTTTTATTTTTTATTTTGAGATAAGGTCTCACTAAATTGCACAGGCTGCACCTGGCCTCAAACTCATGATCCTCCTTGCCTCAGCCTCTCGAGTCCCTGGGACTACAGGCATGCTCCACAGTACCCAGCTTCTTTTCTCCCTTTTCAACATTTTATTATGTGCAGATATTATTGACTCAGACTTTTTTTTTTTTTTAAAGCAAATGTGAAGATGCAAAGAGCATCCTTTCCACTTGCATCAGGGAGGAACCCCACCTATCTCTGTAACCTCAAAGGCAGAATCCTCAGCAGTCCGGATGATGAGACAGGCTGCCCATCTGTACTCCCTGCTAACTGCTGGGCCCTGGAAGGGCTCACGTTCACCCATTCCATCCCCAGACATAGCATGGGCCTCGCAGAGAGCAGGCCAAAATTCACAATTTGTCCTAAAGATGTTTTCAGAGAGTTTCATTGCAAATGGCTAATGTGGAATTGGGTGGGGTGGGGATGGTAAACACTTGATGTTCTTCTAAAACTTGGGACATGACATCAAGCTGTGTCATTCATTACTTGAGTATGCACTTCAGTATGTATGTCACATATAGAACGATACTTTCAGTATTCTGTCAGGAAAACTCTGGCAAAAGAACTGAATTGAAGGGGCTAAGAAAAAAGGATTGTGGAGGAAAAGAGCTGGCCCCAGGAAGGAGGGAGCCAGGTACAGAACTGCAGCCAAGGAGTCTGGACCACTGCAGCAGGAGAAGGTTAAAGTGAGAAGACCAGAACCCCCAATCATCTAGGAGACTTCAAGAAAGAAAAGAAGGCCGGGCGCGGTGGTGCACACCTGTAATCCCAGTGACTCAGGAAGCAGAGGCAGGAGGATGGCAAGTTCAAAACTAGAGGCAGTATGTGTAATTTAGCAAGACCCTGTCTCAAAAAGTAGAAAAAGGGACTGACCATGCAGCTCAGTGACAGCACTTGCAAAGCATGCAAGCGCGAGGCCCTGGGTTCAAACCCCAGTACTGGAAAAAATAAAGAAAGAAAGAAAAGAAAAGAAAGAAAAGAGACTGCAACTCCAACAGATTCCATTCTAAAAGCAGTTAACCATTTGAAAAGAACAAAAGGGTGCCCTCTGATCTCGCTCATTTGGTGAAGTTTCCTGCCAGCTTCTGCATTTGCTGGACCACACTGTCATACCAAATCAACACAGAAAATTACTAATGGACAGTGTCCTTGGGATTCGGGCAGACACATGACTTGGAAGGAGATGGAGCCAACTTGCACGTTTTGGGGGCTCTGCGCGGGCTGCTCTTTAGTGAGGGAGCTGAATCTGTCAGGATCGCAGCCATCTTCTGGGAGACAACGGGGCAAATCCTTCTCCTGCTGAGGAAAAGACTCTGAAGCAAGCTTCAGGGGCATTCCCTTGTGGGGCCTTTTCTCCTAGCAAAGGAGGTTATTTCTTGCCCAGCTTCTGAGGCAAAAAGGCACAGGTAGAAGGCAGGCATTTAGAATGACAGAAAACATGGCTCTGAAACATAAGTGTCTGGCTGAGCGAGTTCAGAGAAGCTGCACAGTTTCCTTCTCCATCGATTCCTTCCAATGCTTCCTAACAGGGAGTAACACCAGATGTTGTTGTTGTTAGGTGCCGCAGTCGAGTCTGACTCATAGCGACCCCATGTACAACTGAATGAAACACTCCCTGACACTGTGCCATGCCTGGCACTATATCAGTGCTTCGCTGCTGTTCATAGGGTTTTTGATGGCTGACTGTTTTGGGAGTGGGTTACCAGGTCTGTCTCCCAAGCCTACAGCACCAGGTATTCCCAGGAGGTCTCCCATCCAAGGACTAACCAGGCTTGACCTTGCTTAGCTTTCGAGATCAGATGGGATTGGGCGCCAGAGTGGTAAGGACAAGTTTACCAGTTGAAATGTGTTTAAGATTCCTGTGAAGTTTGTGTGTGTACATATATATAGCACACAGTCGCCCTCGGAATCCTCAGGGAATTGGTTCTAGGAATCCCTTCTCACCCTTATATAAAACGACACAGTATTTGCGTATAACATACACCCACCCACCCATATACTTTAAATCATCTCTGTTGTTGTTAGGTGCTGTCAAGTCCCGTCTGACTCATAGCAACTCTATGTATAACAGAACGAAACACTCCCTGAGGCTGTGCCATGCCCAGCAGTATTGTCAGTGCTTCTTTGCCATTCATAGGGTTTTCAGTGGTGGATTGTTTTGAGAGGTAAGTGCCAGGTCCTTCGCCCCAGCCTGCAGCACCTGATATTCCCAGGTAGTCTCCCACCCAAGGACTAACCAGGACAACCCTGCTTAGCTTCAGAGATCAAAAAGCTAGGATGGTATGGCCACCCAGACCTTAAATCATCTCTAGATTATTTCTAATACCTAATACAATGTAAATGTTACATACATAGTTGTTATAATCTGTATCATTTAGGCAATACTGACAAGAACAAAAACCTGTTCATGTTCAGTATAGATGCGATTTTTTTCCTTTAAATATTTTCAATCCACAGTTGGATGAATCCACAGATCCAGAACCTGCAGATACAGAGGGCCAGCTATACACATTTATTCTATTTAAGCAGGTACATTTAAATAAGTTTCCTGCATATTAAGAAGATGTTGGTGAACAGGATTTCCCACATTGCAGATGAAAGTGTAAATTGAGATAACTTTTCTGAGCGGCAATATGGTTCTACTTCTCTAAATTACAAATGTATACATCCTCCTTGGCTCAACAATTTAACCTGACAGGCTTGTGCCTGTGAAAAGTTATGCATGCACAGGGCTATTCCTCAAACACCAGAACAGAGAAAGAATGGAAACAACATATTTGTCAATAAAAAAATGGAGTATATTATATGCTGTATAATGTTTATATTACATAGAATACAGTACAGCCTTAAAAAGAAATGAAAATGATCTTTATGTGCAGTTATGCAATGATTCCCAAGGCGCAAGTGAATTAAGCAATAAACACAAGAGTAAGTTAAAGTAAAATAAAACTAATAATGATTGGAAGCATAAAAGCAACGTATGAAATATTCCTGCCAAAAAAATCAATTTGAATTGATCAAGCTTCTAGATCTAATTACCATTTTACAGGAAACACAGGGTGTCAAGGAACACCACGGGATGCGATTAGCAAAATTTAGAGTATGAGAAATCCAACAGGACAAAGACCCAGTTTCTTCTCAAATGAAATACAAAGGAAACAAAAATAAAACTTAAAAAGGAGGAAGGACCAACTGTTTAATTTTGAATTAAAAGACATTAGCCTATTATTAAGATGGCATAAAAGTAACATCCCCAAAAATAATCCAGATTCCAACAATCTCTATCAAAATCTCAGCTGCCTTTTTTGCAAAAATTGACAAACTGATCCCAAAATTCAGATAAAAATGGAAGGGACAATGAACAGCCAAAGCAATCTTGAAAAAGAACCAAGCTGAAAGACTCAGACTTCCCAATTTCAAAACTTAATTCAAAGCTGCAGTGATCAGGACTGTGTAGTAGTGGCTCAGGACAGACGTAAAGATCAACGGACTAGAAAAAAGAATCCAGAAATAAACCCATACTTTCACGTCAATTGATTTTTGACAAGGATGCCATGACAATTCAGTGGAGGAAAGAAAAATCTTCTCGACAAGTGTTGTCAGAACAAATGGATATCCCCAGAGAAAGTAACTAGATCCCTACTTCATTCTGTATAGAAAACTTAATCCAAAATGGATCAAAGACTGCATATAAGAGCTAAAACTATAAAACTCTGAAGAAAAAAGGCATAAATCTTCATGACTATGGATTAGACAATGGATTCTTAGTTACAATTCCTAAAACATTAGCAATCTGAAGAAGGAATATGGTAAACTGCATATCATCAAAACTAAAAACTTTAGCCAGGTGTGGTGGCGCACGCCTATAATCCCAGCGGCTCGGGAGGCGGAGGCAGGAGGATCGCAAGTTCGAGACCAGAGGCAGTCTGTGTAACTTAGTGAGACCCTGTCTCAAACTAAAAAAATGGGCTGAGGGTGCAGCTCAGTGGTCCAGCACTTGCAGAGCATGCAGGCGTGAGGCCCTGGGTCCAACCCCCAGTACTGAAAAAAAAAAAAAAAAAAAACCCTAAAAACTTTCATTCTCCAAAGGGCCCTATCAAGAAAATGAAAACCCACAGCACAGGAGAAAATACTTATAAATCATACATCTGATAAGTATCTAGCATTCAGAATCTATAAAGGACTCTTACTATTCAACAATGAAAAGACAAATAACCTAATTTAAAAATTTGCTAAGCACTCAGATATTTCTCCAAAGAAAATATACCAATGGCCAATAAGTGCATGAGGGGTAACATTACTAGTGTAATGACTAGTATGCAAATTAAATGCAAATGAAAAGCATAATGAGATACCCATGAGGATGAATATGACAATGAAAGAAAGAAAAGAGAGAGAGAGAGAGAGAGAAAAGACAGAGACAGAGAACATTGGCATGGATGTGAAGAAACTGGAATCCTCATAACACTACCAGTACAATGTCAAAATAGTATAGCTACTTTGGAAAATAATTTAGCAATTCCTCAAAAAGTTAAACATAGAGTTACCACAAGATCCAGAAATTCCACTTACAGATATATACCTGAGACTAAAAGCAGTTGTTTATCCCAAAATTTGTACATGAATATTCACAGCAGCATGATTCATATTAGCCAAAAAGTGGAAACTACTAATGAACTGTCAAACAAAATATGGTATGTCATACCACAGATATTACTCGGCCATTAGTAAAAAGTATAAATTCATGCTACAACATAGATGAACTTTTAAAACATTACATAAAAGCTAGGTGTCTTGATGCACACCTGTAACCCCAGCACTGGAGAGGCTGACGCAGCAGGATGGACATAAAGTTCGAGGTCAGCCTGGGCTATATACTGAGTTCCAGGCCAGTGTGAACTATATAGGAAGGCTCGGTCTCAAAAACAAAAACAAACAAAAGAAAATATTACATTAACTGAAAAGAAGCCAAACACAAAAGGTCACATATCACGAGTCCATTTATATGAAATGGCTCAAAAAGGCAAATCCAGAGACAGAAAAGTGATCCGTGGTTGCCAGGAGCTGAGGGGAAGACGGAACGCAGCATAACTATTAACAGTTCAGAGTTTCTTTTGGGTGTTGAAATGCATAGAATTACATGGTAGTAATGGCTGCACAACTTTGTGAACATAGTAAAAACCACTGAATCATATTCTTTGTAGAGGGTGAATTTTATAATACATGAATTATAGTTCAATATTAAAAAAAAAAAAGCTTTATGAGCTAAATACAATGTTTGATCCTTGCTGGGATCCTGATTTTTTTTTAAAAAATCATTCTCAAGGCAAGCATGGTAGCAAATGCCTGTAATCACAGCAACTCAGGAGGCTGAGGCAGGAAGATTGTGAATTTGAGGCCAGCCTAGGCTAAAAGGGAGACCCTGTTACATAAATAAATAAAGGAATAAAGAAGAAAAATAATTTGAGATAACTGGGGAAAACGAATACTAACTTGGTACTTGATAATTATTGTGATTATTGTAGATATGATCATGGTATCATAATTATTAAAACAAAGAAATCAAAAAAGAACTAGGTGTAGCGGTGCACGCCTATAATCCCAGCACTTGGGAGGCTGAGGCAGGATCACGAGTTCCAGACCAGCCTGGGCTACAATAGTGAGACACTGTCTCAAACAAACAAACAAACAGAAAGAAACTAAAAAAAGAACTTATTTTTAGAAATACATATTAAAGAATGATGATGAAATTGATTTGATGTCTGAGATTTTTCACAAAATATTAAACTTGAGGGGTACAAATGAGAACTGGATATATATTCAAAATTGTTATGGGCACAGTGGTAGAGTCCTTGCCTAAGCATTCTTAAGGCCCTGGGTTCAATCCCCAGCATCATAATAAAAGAAATGAAGTTGTTGATGGTAGATGATGGGGGATCATTATGCCATTAACCCAACTTTTTAGTCTGTTTCAAATTATCTACAAAGTCATGTTTTTAAAATACATAATGATGATTGCTTGCACACACAGAGAATAGCTGTGGATGGATACATAAGCAATGTCGAATACTGCTTTCCTGTGGAAGGGAGGACTGACTGAAGAGGGTAGGCGTGGAAGGGAGATGCTTCACTGGAGGTCCTTTTTAAAAGTAGATTGTAGAGCAAAAGGGAACCAGCCACAACCCATCATCACTGTGCACTACAGAAACATTTTTAAAAGCATCCATTCTTTTTTTTTTTTTTTTTTGAGGGAGAAATAAATGTAATCCCTATTTTACAGATGACCCAAGAGGTTTAGTTCAGAGCCTCAAAACCCACAGGTGGAAGTGAAAACAGACTCCTGAATTTCTCATGCTGGCCTCCAAGAACAGTCCCCTTCCCTTACAACTTCACGCCACTTTATAGCAGGGCTGATTTCATCACATAAAAGTCACCACCAAAGAAAGTGTACTCCTGGAGACTGTATTAAGCTTGTAGGCTCAAACCAACCCAACAACCAGCAGGAGCCAAGCATTCTTTCCCCCGTGGTAACAAGCAGGTGAAATTAAGAAACTTGACATTTGGCGGAGACACAGAAAAACCCTTTGTGAGCAGAAGTCATCTGACCATGGCTTTGTAAATGTTCCTGGCAGAGCATAATTGTCACTTATTAACCCCACTGGTTTCTAACCTATTACTTCTGCAGGGGAGCTGACACACTCGCGGATATAAATTGTGTCTGGTATAAAACAGCTGGCAAGTTCAGTTTTGGTAGGCTTGTCTGAAGAGAAAGAAATGCATTTATTATAGATGCCATCTACTCCAACCCTGCATCGTGGTACACATGTGTAAACACAAGGTATACACAAGGAGTAAAAGAAAGCCACAGAGGTGCCACCCACCTTGATTCTTGTCATCTGGGTCAGGGTCTGGTTTCAGTCTTTTCACACTGTTGCCACTCTCTGAGCTGTAATGAAAAAACATGGTGATCTGAGCTATGTCCAATCTTAGGAATCAAAGTTTGGGAAATCAGGGGCTCCAAAAGCCATTTAAATGGGTCTTAGGCAGCCCCAAGGGACTGGGCTGATCTGAAATGAAAAGCCCTCAATTAGGGTTACTAATCTCTTTCCAATGATAAAATTTGTTATATAGACAACTTAAACTCAAATGCAAGGGAGTGAGTACATAAACTTGGGATTCTCTGTCATATTCATCAGTCTACCACAGGTGGATTTCAAGAATATTTGGACATGTCCATAAATGACAAAATTTTAGGTAAGTTATTAAAGAATGAAGAAAATATTTTCAATGGTATGTGGGAGAATCTAAAACTCACCCAAGACTTCCACAAATGAATATCTAAAAAGATAACTTTAGGATGGTAAAAATCATAGTTTAAGATCTCAATAAGTATGAATAAGACCGCATCTCCTTGTAAAAAAATTAAGAAAGTAAGCTTAAAAGCATTTATGAGACACATCTAAAAGCAACGAAAGGGACTGGGGATTTAATTTAGCGGTAGACTGCTTGCCTAGTAAGTGCAAGCTCCTGGGTTCAGTCCCCAAAACCAGCAAGGGGGAAAAAAAAAATCAGTGAAAGAAAAAACAAAACCACCTAACACCCAAGTAAAAGAAAAAGAGGTACCAAGGCAAATACTATCCTAAATAAGGTCCAAAACAGAGCAAAAAGTACTTTATGATGAAATAAGGTTTGATTCACTATAAAGAAATAACAATTCTGAACATGTTTGTGGCTAAGGAGCTTAAAAATATGTATCTGAGAGAACTATGAAGAAAAATCATTATTATAGTGAAAGTTTCAAAACCTCTAGCACTGATAAGGCAAGTAGACAAAAAGTAAAAGACACAGAAAACTTAAACAATATGATGAACAAGCTTATTTGATGCACCTGTATAGACTCCAGAATCAAGACACAGATTGTCCTCAAACTTACTGAGACATTCAGAAATATTGACCTCAGGAACAGGTGACATAGTCTAAACTCACTTGAAAAGAATCAGGATACACAAACCACAACGCAATTAAGTTGGTAGGTGCTGTAGAGTTGGTGTCTGACTAATAGTCACCCTATGAACAACAGGCAAGATAGTATTGTTAGTGCTTCTCTGTTACTCATAGGGTTTTCAATGGCTGATTGTTTTGGGAGTGGGTTGCCAGGTCCTTCTCCCAAGCCTACAGCACTTGGTGTACCCAGAGGGTCTCCCATCGAAGTACTAACAAGGTCCAACCCTGCTTAGCTTCCAAGATATGATGGGATCAGACACCAATTAAGTTAGACATCAGTTAACAAGCCAGGCGTGGTGGCACAGACCTGTAATCCCAGCCCTTGGGAGGCTGAGGCAGGAGGATCATGAGTTTGAGGCCACATAATGAGGCCCTGTCTCAAAAAAAGGAAAAAAAATCAGTAACAAAAGATCTTATTTCACAGCCTCTAAGACACCATTGATTATAAGGTGTTAAAATGTGTGGGTGGTGGTATCTTAGAATGAATGATCTATGGTAAATTACTCCTGAGTTGAAGAAATCATAATCAAAAATTTAAACTACCTAGAAGGTAATACAAAACTAGTATTTAATGAAAGCTAAGGAAAATTTCTGACTCAACAGCACCTAACAACAACAACAAGGAAAATTTATAACTTTGGATATTTCTGACTAAAAATGAAACAGCTAGGTATCTATCAGTTGGTTATAACAATAAAAGAATAAACTTGAAGAAAGCAAAGATCTCTTTGAAGAAGGCATGTTGTTGTTGTTGTTAGGTGCCACTGAGTCATTGCGACCCTATGTACAGCAGAACAAAACACTCCCCGATTCTGTGCCAGGCACACCATCATATTTATGCCGAAGCACATTGTTGCAGACATTGTGTCAATCCATCTGGTGGAGGGTTTTCCTTTTTTTGGTTGACCTGACACTTTCCCATACATGATGGCCTTCTCCAGGTATTTGTCCCTCCTGACTACATGTCCAAAATATGTAAGATGCAGTCTAGCCATCCCTGCTTCCAAGGAGTACTCTGGTTGCACTTCTTCTAGGACGGATCTGTTGGTTCTTTTGGCAGTCCATGGTATATTCAATAGATGTCTCCAGCACCATAATTCAAAAGCATCAGTTCTTCTCCTGTCTCCCTTGTTCAATGTCCAGCTTTCACAACCATATGATGTGACTGAAAATACCATGGTGTGAGTCACCTTTGTCTTCAATGTGACATCTTTAGTTTCAATATTCTGAAGATCTTTTGCCACAGCTTTTCCCAAAGCAATGAGTCTTTTGATTTGATTGCTGCTTCCACAGGTGTTGATTGTAGAACCAAATAAAGCAAAGCCATGGACAACCTCAATCTTTTCTCCATTTTTTGTGAAGACTTTCATTAGGCATCAGAAACCTCCCTTGAACTTTAACAATGAAAACTCCCACACTTCAAACTTACTGCACCAGAATTAGTGTGAGTCCTGGGAAGTCACGTTATTAACAAACTCCCAGGTGATTCTAATTTACCCAAGGTAGGGGAGATTAGGAACTCAAGTCCCAAGAGTCTAATTCATCTCCTTGCTACACAAAGCAACATTAAATGATGTTTCAAACCCAAGGGAGGTTCTGTGCAGCTCAGCAAGCAAGCTAGCAGAGTTCTTTCTAAAGGTACCTGAAGAGTAAGCAAGGGAGATGGTGATAATCCCCATTCAGCATCAGCAAGAGCACCATGGAGAGGTAACTAGCTAACTTCCCACCTGGGACCCTTCCTTAGCATAGTCAAATAAAAGTCAAGTGTGACCCCTGAGAGGCACCGACCCTGTGAGGAAGCTGTATGAGGTGGTGGAATGAGTAATTTGTGGAGCCAGATGCAGGGATCCCAGAGACTCCAGAGGTGGAGGCAGAAGGATCATAGGTTCAAGGCCAGAGGCAGCCTAATTTAGTGAGAACCTATCTCAAGATAAAAAATAAAGAATGGACTGTGGGTCCAGCTCAGTGGTACAGCGCTTGCAAAGCATGTTTGAAGCCCTTGGTTCAACCCCCAAGTACTGCAAAAAAAAAAATAATAATAATTTGTGGCTCATTAATGGGCCCCTTTCAAGTTCATGATCCTCCTCACCTCCACTGCTGTACCACAGTGATATTCTTACCTGTAGGCCTTGTTCCTGGGAACATCTGCAGCAGATGGACAGTGTACCAAACCACATGCATCTATACACTCCCTTCAAAACCTGTGGCTGCGTGCCAATACACCACATTGATTTTCCTAATAGACTGCACTTAAACTTAATATCATTTCACCCACAGTCGACTTGGTCAAATTGCAATGACCAGATTCAATCACTCTGGCGCCATTTCAGGATTTCAAAAGGAAGAAGCAAATATAACAAAGACCTTCTCAAAATTTCTGAGTAGTGCTACCTCCCCTACATCAGTCAAACTGAAGCCAGCAGGTCAGCAATGCTGTCACAGCTGTCATGTTCTTTCCAGGCCTTGGCAGCAGTTGTTCCCTCTACCTGCCACATTCTCTCCCTTGCCTGCCTATGAGAGCCCTAGTGTCTGACCCACTCAGCCTCTCTCTCATGCCTTCCCGAACTTCCCCAGCCAGCTAGAGCTGTATCCTCCCTCCTTGCTCTCACTACCCCTAACATAATCCTTTCAGGGACTTGAGGCCTCATTTGCCAAGAAATGCAGAAGCTGAAATACTGAACTGTTTTCCTGTTAATGTGTGCCTTGGACAAAAGTTCTCAACCTCTCAGTTCTCAGTCTTCTCATTTGTAAAAAAGGGATCATAATAATCTGTATTTCAAAAAACTAGTGAGAGGAGTAAATGAGATCCTGCACGGGGAGCACTTGACATCTGGCAGGTGCCCAATGAAGAGGAGCTATGGTCTTAATTGAATAATGATCAGAGACAAAGACCAAAGGCATCAGAGGACACCAAATCTGGAAGGGGGAGAGGTGAACACACTGAAGGAACTTCGCAGAGACTTATGCTAGGTAACCTTTTGCCCTGCAACAAACACAAGCAGCATTTCAGAGGACCTGGCCAGAGAGAGGTTTACACCGTGTGAGTGCTGGCTGACCTCTTATGCTTCACAGCTCCTGCCAACAGCTTCGCCTGGGAGAACTTGTTCTTGGTGTCTATGGGTTTCACAGCCAGCTTCTTCTCCACTTCCTTCTTATTTTCTGAAGACATTCCAACCTTGCTGAGATTACTGTGAGTTACAGGTTAAGGGTCAAACTAAGCAAAAGGAAGAGCTGCTACAAGGCCACGGTAAATCAAGAGGAGGACAAAGGTAATGCACTGGCCCCTCCACTGTGCCATGTCGTGTTTGGCCTACTTATAAAAATAACACTTTAAAAAAGCCCCTTCCTCCCAGGCAAATCCAGCTGATTTGACCCCACACAAAGATAGCACATCAACCCCAAAATAATTCAGGGAAGGAACTTTATTCTGTGATGCAAAATAAAAAATCTAAGCACAGCCAGAAAACCCACTATGACCAAAGACATAGTCAGCATCATGTTTGAGGGGAAAAGATCTTAAGGCATATAAAGGAAACAGGAAAAAAAAAAAATGTGGCTTCTCTAAAAATACGTGCTTCCCACACCCAAGGGTGAAACCATATTTTGCAGAATATCCTCATGACTATCAATGGCACTCCTCTCTCAGATCACGAAGACTAACTCCTGTTCTGCCAGTACACAGCAGCATCAGAACCACCCCAGGCTCCTTAAAGCCCGATAGTCCCTCCTCTGCCCCAGTCTACTGAGTGAGGATGTCCAGAGACCCAGGGACCTGTTTATCACTCTTTTAAGGTAACTATAATGAGGGACACTGTGCGAACATAACACAAGAACACAAAGGCTGCTTTTTAAAACACAAGTGGTGGCACATGCCTGTAATCCCAGCACTGGGGAGGCTCAGGCAGGAGGATCTCAAGTTGCTGGCCAGGTTGGGTTATACAGCAAGACCCTGTCTCCAAAAGAAAAAAAAAAAATTTTTTTTAAAGGAACAAAACAAAACCAAGCCATAAACAGAGCACTTGTCACATCACTTTCTATGCTTGATGTCAATCTCTGGCTCACAAGGTCGGTGACTTTAGCATTTCTCTCCACTAGGTCCTCAGCTCCCTCCCTTTTATTTTATGCTCTTTCTCACAACTATTAAAGCGGGTAAGTATTCTGACATGGGGCAAATTCTTAAGATGCAACAGTGCCTTACTGGAACAATAGTGACATCTAGTGCCCAGGAAATTAAGCAGCAGTCCAAAGTGATGGCTAGAGGTAAGAGATACGGGGTCTAGGCTATCTGTGTGCCTTTGAACAACAGAGAACACTGGGATCAGAAATAAGGAAATTCTCATTCTGACCCTTTTTTTTTTTTTTTTTTTTTGCAGTACTGGGGGTTGAACTCAGGGCCTTGTGCTTGCATGCTCTGCAAGTGCTGGACTACTGAGCTGTACCCCCAGCCCATTTATTTTTACTTTTTGAGACAGGGTCTCGCTAAGTTACACAGACTGCCTCTGCTCTTGAACTTGCGATCCTTCTGCCTCCGCCTCCTGAGCCGCTGGGATTACAGGCATGCGCCACCACGCCTGGCTCACTCTGACCACTCTTCAGGCACAACTTTGTTCTTATGACCACCAGTTACTTTCACTGTTTGCAGTATTCACTGGCAATTATATATAATAAGGGAGACAAGAGAAGAATTGATGCTTTTGAATTATGGTGCTGCAGGTGAATATTAAATATACCATAGGCTGCCAAAAGAACCAAGAGATCTGTCCTAGAGGAAGTGTAACCAGAGTGTTCCTTAGAAGCAAGGATGGCTTCAGGGGCTCTTATGTATTTTGGATATGCTATCAGGAGGGATCAATCTCTGGAGAAGGCCATCATGTTTGGGAGAGTTGCAGGTCAACAAAAAAAAGTAAAACCCTCCACTAGATGGATTGACACAGTGGCAGCACCAATGGGCAGCACCAATGGGCTTAAACATAAAAAAAGACTGTGTGCACACAGCACAGTGTCGGGTACTGTTTCGTTCTGTTGTATACAGGGTCACTACGAGTTAGACCAGCAGCACCAAACAAACTGCAATTTATAACATCAGGATACAGACAAAAAAAAATTTTAACTTTTATTCTTTTAAAGTGTAGAAAAGCCCCAACCTTATTTGGCAGGAAGGCAGTGGTAGTGTCTTTTTTCTTTTGCAGTACTAGATGGTTGAAGCTATGGCCTTGTACACAGTAGGCAAGTGCTCTACCACTAACTTGTACCCCTACCCGCCTTTTTATTTTTTATTTTGAGATAGGGTCTTGCTAAGTTATGCAGGTTGCCTCTGGCCTCGAACTTGTAATCCTCCAGCCACAGCCTCCCATGTAGCTGGGATCACCAGTGTGCACCATGGCACCTGGCACGTCCAAAGAATAAGATTATTTTTTCCTTTAAGCCCATCTCCCCCAAAATGCTTTACAAACATAAATACACCTTTAACTCCTCAAAGAATTCATTAGATGAGGCATTTCTAACTGCATAGTTTTAAATATACAAAATATTGCAAAGTAGTTTAACCTGGGAGGGGACAACTAGAGTTCTGCTGTTTACATGGCACAAACCATATTTGTATTCAGAAGTATCATATTACAAAATGTGTCATGTTACAATGAGCACAGCCAAAAGCCAGCTCCTAATCTAGAGCTCTAATAAACAATGCCTAATCCTTCCACTCCTATCTTTACTGATCGGGCCTTGCATGTTGGAGATTAGTGCATTATCCATCCAAGGATGGAAGGCCTGCTTTTCCTCAGTTTTTCTAGGCAGAACATTCCAGGCTTCCAGTTAAAGCCAATGCCCCTGGAGCCTCTTAAATGCTGTCCTGCAGTGCTACCAGGACAAAAGTTTCTATTCTTTCTCTCCTTTTAGTTGAGAATAGAATGGCATCTCACACTTACAGCCCAACTCTGCAGAATGCTCCTCTGGGAAACACTGTGTTTTCTTTCACTTGCTAGTCTGATAATCTAAACCCAGAAATAATTCTAGTCAGAAGTGTAATAAATATATTTCTTTAGAGCAAAAAGCTTAGTATCTGAGACAGTGTTATACATATACCTGCCTAGCTCTACCAATGTCAACACATAATATTATTTGAGGGTAATCAAGGCAAGGAAGAATTTGGAAGAACTGATCTCAGTCCTACAGGTGAGACTGAGGTATAACTCTCCATCAACTTCTAGCCTCATATTGCCCTAAAAGCCACAAACAAAACAGAGATCTTTTGCTACCAGTTTAGATCAACACCAAATCCTAGAGAATCTGTCCACATTTTCTCCCACATAATGGCTTAATGAAACCTATTGCACATTCCCTGCAAGGAAACAACCAACTACCACATACACAAAGTCATATCATCAGTCAGAGAGGTGAAGCCTGTTCAAACACAGTTGTAAGGTTCCTCAATCCATAGGTCTGAAATATACAAATAAGTTTCCTCACAGGAGGAAAAGTTAGGGAGACCAGATTAATACCTTCAGTGAAGTGAAGGTATTAACATTCATTAATTTGTTCACTTACTTACTAAGAACCTACTACATGCCAGGCACTGAGAAAATCAGCTGGGACTAAGTCATGCTTCTTATGGAGCTTAACTTTATATTCTAGCAGTGAAGAAGTACAACAAGCCAGAAGCAAAGAAATGAAGACTTTCAGATAGTGGTAAGTGCTATTTTTTAAAAAACTGTATAACAGGGCTGGGAGCATGGCTCAGTTAGCATGCACAAGGCTTTGGGTTCCATCCCTAGCAAACACAAAAAGGTACTACAGACAGCAATAGGGTGGTAAAGGGTGCAACTGTAGATGGGATGCTTGGGGAAGTGAAGGAGGGCCATGCAGAGACCTGAGTGCCATGAAATGGTAGCCTGTAACATCTGGGGGGCAGAACATTTCAGGCTGAGGAAACAGCAAATTTGAGACATTGAGACAGAACAGAGGCTTGTGAGAGAGGATTGTAAAGAAGACAGCAGGCCGAAGTACAGAGAACACAAGGGGGAGTATTTTCAACAAGGAACAGGGTGGTGGCTTAGCCCAAACTACACACAGCCCTGTAGGGTCTGATAAAAAACACAGACTTTAGAGTCAGGCATGGTGGCACATGCCTGAAATCCCAGCCGAGTTGGGAGACAGAGGCAGGAGGATCGCAAGTTGAGACCAGAAGCAGTCTGCGTAATTGAGCGAGACCCTGTCTCAAAAAGTAAAAAAATGGGTTGCAGTGCAGCTCAGTGGTACAGCACTTGCAAAGCATGCAAGCGCAAGGCTCTGGGTTCAACCCCTAGTACCACAACAACAACGAAAAAAATATAGACTTTGGTCTACACACGATGCGATGCCACGGGATTGTTTCAAATAGAAAAGTGCAATGATGTCACCTAGGTTTTATTTTTTGGCAGTACTGAGGGTTGAACCCAGGGCCTCACACACACTAGGTAAGCAAGTATTCCACCACTGAGCCACACTTCCAACTTCTTTAATTTTTTTTTTTTTTTTTAATTCTGAGTCAGGGTCTCATTAAGTGGTGCAGGCTGCCTCTGGCCTTAAACTCATGATCCTCCTGCTTCTGCCTCTCAAGGTGTTGGGATGACAGGCATGTGCTATGACACCCAGCTGCCATGTAAGTTTTTAAAAGTTCCCTTTGCTGTTTGAAGAATAGATTGTTGGGACCAGGCAGTGGCTTACACCTGTGATCCCAACAATTTAGGAGGTGGAGGCAGGAGGATAGCAGATTTGAGGGCCAAAGGTAGCCTGAGTAACTTAGCAGGACTCTGTCTCAAGATAAAAAGTAAAAAATGAACTGGGGGTGCAGCCAAGTGGTAGAGCACTTGCAAAGTATGTGCGTGACTCTGGTTCAACCTCCAACTACTTCCAAATAAAAAAATTGATTATTGGGGATGCGAGTAGAAACAGTGTACATTTTAGAAGCAGTTTCTGGCCCAGGCACCTGGGGTACAGGAGCATCAGTTACTTAAGACTAGAAGACCAGAAAAAGAGACTGTGGCAGAGGCAGTGTGACATAGGGGGAGGCCAGGGAGGGTGATATGGCAAGAGATTGAGAATTTCCATTCAGCCAAGCTACATTTGGGATGCACGGTGGTGCACGTCTGCAATCCCAGCACTCAGAAGGCCGAAGCAAGAGAATCGTTGAGTTTGAGGCCAGCCTGGCTGCACAGCAAGATCCTGCCTCCAAAACAACAACAAAAAGCCATTTAAGTGGACACCACAAGGCAATACTGAGCCAAAACAAAGTAATCTTTGTTGCTTTCTCAGCCTCTCTATGGGGACAGACCACACCTTATCAAAGGGAAGGCCTGGCTAAGAACAGAGGCAAGTTGCTAAATATATCCCTTTAAACCTTAGAAACCATTGTCTCCTCTGGGTGAGGTTGACTGCACCATCCATCTGTCTCAGAGTCTAGTGTCACAAGCCAAGAACACCCTGCTACCAACTATGAGGATTTATGCCTCATTAATCCTAAAGGATGTAGACTTTTGATTATATCAGACTCTTGCCTGCAACACAGATGTCATAAGTCATTGCCAGTCACTCAGAGTCACAATATCAGTGTTGGAGGAGACTTCCGAGACTACCAGCTAGAAGACCCACTGATGAGGAAGCTACCACCTCTAAGATCCCTCTCAAAGTACAAAGGATATTCTGTATTCCTTCAGTTCTTTCAGCTCTTCTTCTCTTCGTTGCTTTTCTATTAGTTCCTGCTGCCGAGAAACCTCATCAAGGAAGTTGGTCTCATCTTCATCTAAGCCTCTGACCATGTTTTCTGAGGAAATAATTAAACAAGGAACACTGAGTAGACCAAAGGGAAAATCGAGTCATCTTCGACTTTTGCTTTTCCCTTTTTAATAAACAGTCAATTCTTCAGGGGATTAGAAGAAATAATGGTTAAACACCATGGCTTTTGGACAGACAGCATGGCATGAAGTCAAGGCATTTTTCCCATTACTAGATATTAACATAGAACTAAAACAGGTATCCTGAGCTCTAAACAAAAATGTTCAACGTGGTCTAGAAGGCAGAAGGCTGTCTCTTTTCCACCAAACAAACACCTGGAGACTGGATAACCACAACCATCACACTACTAGTTAGAAACAATGTGGCACAAGGCCCCAGTGCACCAAAAGGCCTGAAAGAGTCCCTCGGATGATGCGTTTTCTGAAACTTACTAAATTTGAACTGCTCCTCATACTCCTGCTGCTTCCTGTCCTTCTGTTCCTGGAGCCGTTCATACAAAGACCGAGGGTCGTAAGCCTCCTCTGGACATTCTGAAAGGAAGATGAGGGGAGTAGGGGAGCGGGGGAGGGGGGGACACATACTTTAGAACTGGTCCAATTTATTTTTAAAGATTAAGTCAAGTCTGCATGATCTGAGGGTGAGAAAAACACAAAAATAGCTCAGAGTCCATGGCCTCCCCCTGCACCTCACAGAGGACAGCGGCTCTCAAAGCCCATGGTCTATGCCAATAAGGCCCATGGCCTGAGACAGGTAAGCAGATGAGTGGCCAGCCCAAACCCTCCATGGCAGCAGCGGTCTCAGTCCTTCAAACTGTGGATCCACCTGAACAGAAGGAAGAGACTAGCAGAATCTCCTGGAAGGCAGCGTGGGGGAGAGGAGAGGGCAAGGACACAAGCATCCTGGTTCTAGCCTTGGTTCCTCAACTCAAAAGTGAGGACCTTTAATGCTGACTTGGTCACATACTGGTGAGGATTAAAGATCATAATGGTAGCCGGGTGCCACAGCTCATAACTATAACCCCAGCTACTCAAGAGGATCACAAGTTTGAGGCCAGAGGCAGCCTGCACATCTTAGTGAGACCTTGTCTCAAAATAAAAAAAAAAAGGGGGTACTGCTCAGTGGTAGAGCACTTGCCTAGCATGTGCAAAGCCTTGGGTTCAAACCCACCCCCAGTGCTGGAAAAAAAGCATCATTATGTTGAATGTCTACCTATAGGTTTACACACCTTCTGGATCTTCAGGTTTCCGAACTTTCTCCCATTCTTCTTGCCTCCTTTTGCGCCGTTCATCCAGTTCTGCCTCAGACACAAATCTCTTTTTGATGACAAGGTTACTATCATCCCCTCCATCCATAATGAAACAATCAATCTATGGGAAAAAAAAAAAAATCAAGGGAGAACCGAAATTAAAATTCTAAAGAGAAACAAGATTTATCTCTGTCTTACCCAAAACACAGACTTGAAATTTTCTTCCAACCTTGAATTGAAAAAAATCCTCAAATAATTGAATTTCTAGGTCATGATAAAAGTACACAGTTTACACTAATTTATGAGGTAGCTCTTATTAGTATCTATGTTATTTACAAAGCAGAGAGAGGATTTGGAATAATTCTCATTACCTGGTGTTCCACAGTAAATCTCACATTACCGGTACTTCTCTGTCTACTCTAGACAAATTGGCCTCCTGGGCACCCCAACCTTTCCCCAGCTTTCATTCACCTTTATTTATATAATATTTAACATTATGCCATCTTTAAAATTTTTGTTTCAGGGACATGACACTATCTTGATTTACCTGCTCTTGCTTCCAAGTAGATTCTGATGGAGAATCTCAGGCACTCAGGAGCCTTAGTGATTGAGTCCAGTCTTTACAGGACGGAAGTGACAGGCCTAGAGGTGCACAAAACATGAATGGAGAAGGTGAGACTAGGAGAACCAGATCCCCCAACATCCATGCAAGGCACTTTCCAAAATAAGCCAACTCCTTACATAGTTCCTGACCTTCCCTGTAAACGCAATGTCTGTGCCACTGAAGATTCTATCTTCAATCACTATGTTTTCTCAACCCCACAACAGCCTCAACCACTTTATGTGTATATAAACATACGTGTGTGTTTATAAATATATATACTATACATGTGTTTAGGGTCTGAGGTTTAGCTCAGTTGGTAGAGTGCTGCTCTGCACACTCTGAGGCCCTGGATTCAATCCCCAGCACTGCAAAAATGGGAGAAGGACCTGGCAGCCAACTCTCAAACAATCAGCCATTGAAAACCCAATGAATAATAGAGAAGCAGTGACAATAGTGCCAGGCATGGCACAGTGTGAGGGAGTGTTTTGTTCTGTTATACATAGGTTTGTTATGAGTTGGACCCAACTGGAGGGCAACAACATGTGTGTTTATAAATATTATGTGTGCATGTGTCTGAGTGTGTGTGTGTGTGTGTGTGTGTGTGTGTGTGTGTGTGTGTGTGTGTGTGTATAAATTATTATTATTATTATTTTGCAGTACTGGGCCTTCAATCCAGGGGTTTGTGTATACTAGGTGCACTCTACCACTAAGCCACACTCCTAGCCTCTTTACAATTTTTTATTTTGAGACAGGGTCTTGCAAAGTTGCTCAGGCTGTCTCTGGCCTAGAATCTGCAGCACCCCCCTGCCTCAGCCTCCTTCGATGCTAGGATTATAGATGTGCACCATGGTGCCCACCTACACCCGTACCACCCTGGCATCCAATCTTGTCAAATGTTGGAAGCGAAGCAGGGTCAGGCCTGGTTAGTACTTGGATGGCAGACCACTTGGGAATACTGGGTGCTATAGGCTCAGGAGAAGGACCTAGCAGCCCACTCCCACAGAACCAGCCATCAAAAATCCTATGAATAGCAGAGACATAGTGCTGGGCAAGGCAAAGTGTCAGGTAGTGCTTCATGTGTTGTACATAGGGTCGCTATGAGTTGGACCCGACTTGATGGCACCTAACAACAATCATGGTGCCCAGCTCACTTTATGTATATCTTGATGCAGAAGACTCCCAAATCTCCTGTCTCTCTACTTCTACCTGAATTGTTCTTCAGAGAAGAGGGAAGAAGGAAGTAAAGATAGAAGAGTACAAGAGTGTGTATTACCCACTTTGAATTAAACCTTTCTGCTTTTTCTTGCTGGTTTCTTTCCTTTTGAAGAACTGTGGAATTAATCCTCTACTCATGCAGGTTATGTACGACTCACAACACTGCTGTCAAATAAGAGCACATATTCTATGCCATTTCCATTCCAAGATGACCTTTAATAACAAAGCTAATGAAGTCTACTAAAAATAATAAGTCTGCTACTGTAAAAATGAAGCTGCTAACATTTACTAGCTCTTACGCTAGTCTACATACTTTTTATGTATGCTATTGAATTTACATACTTGTGGACCTTACAAAACATATTATCACTTTACAGATGAAGAAGTTGAAAGCTAGAGAAGTTAGGCTACTTGTCTAAGGTGTTACAGGTAGCAAATGGTACAGGTCAAATCCAGACCTGACATCAAAAATTCATATTCTGAGCTGGGCATGATGGCACATGCCTATAATCTCGCCAGTTGGAAGGCTGAAGCAAGAGGATCACAAGTTTAAGGCAAGTGACTTCAAGGACAGTCTAAGCTACACTGTGAGACCCTGTCTCCAAAAATCAAAACCAAAAAAAATCATATTTTTATTCACTGCATCCTCCTCCTCCCCAGAAACCAGTAAATCTTTCTTGAAAACAAAGGCATGCCCATTTCAGCCATTTTTCTTATGTTGAATTCCAGTGCAGAGAATGTTCATGCAATGTTTTTATTTAGTAAAGATAGAAATTGAAATTGGGAAAACAAATCCAGCCTGAATCCTACTGCTCAGGTTTGTTTTTATTGTAACAACAATGAGAGAGAATTGTGAAAACTATTGGACAGAAAACTAAATTGCCACGTGTGGTGGCACACACCTGCAATCCCAGCACTCGAAAGCCTGAGGCCGGAAGATAGATGCAAGTTCCAGGTCAGCTTGGTCTACCCAGCGAGGCCCTATCTCGTTTAAAAAATAAATAAATAAGCCAAAACACTAAATTGGCAGATGTTGCTCCCACCTAAGGCCCACAATCCAGACACTTCTGACTGAGCATTACTTGATGTCTCCAACCAGAGGCTTCTTACAAAAGCAGAACTACTCAGACTTGGTGATCATGCCAACAATTCTTTAAGTTCTACAGAACAGCCTCTATGAAACAAGAGCCAACAATTTGTTAAATGTCCCTGCAGGGCAAAAGTGAACTATGTCAGGCTCTAATGGATGGCAGAGACATCCGGACCCCCAACATCACCCTTTCTTGTCCTCTGTTTGCCTTCTCACCCTATATTAGTGGTCTGGTTTCTTTCCTTCAACCCTATTTCCTGGTAAATAACTGAGGGTGGGACGAGTCCTGATAGCCCACCGGATAGGACACTCTACCCGGCATCTGAATCCACCACACACACTCAGGACACGATCCTCCAAGTCATATTTTAAAACTTCAAGATGGACCACTGCACTCCCTTCCCAGGCAACTAACTCCCTGTCTGAGCAGATCTGACAGTTCTTGCTTAGAGTGAAGTCAAATCTGTTTTCCTATAAATTCCCCACATAAATTCAAAGCACTGGTACAACACAAGGGGAGCCAAATCTTTTCTGATGTGACAATACTTCGGTTGTTCAAAGACAACTCCCATGCTCCTCTTCACTCACTGCTCTGTGCAGCCAAACTTCTGCAGTTGCTCTAATCTTGCAAGATGGAGAGAAGTGCCTCAAAGCAGTGAATTTATCAGACTGTATATGATCTAAACATGAGAAATAAGGCGTACCACTGGCATTCTTTTGAATGCCTCTCCAACTCTCCTTATGCATTTCTTAAGATAAAAATATTAGTACTAAAAAAATTCTAATACACCACAATAAAGCCTGGGATGCATGTAAACCAGAGTTTGAATTTGAAATAGAAACTCTAAAGGAATAAGAATCCCAGTATTTATGAATCAATTTTGGAAAAAGTAAATTTATGGGATACCAAGAAGTCCTTCTTAAACTCTTTGTCATTGGTCTTCTCTACCAACTGTTAGAATTCAACTTCCATCCAACTGGGTTTAGTCTGTGCTATGATCATCTTTCACACACAGGATAAAATCAGGAATCACAGCTTCTTAATGAAAACAATTAAGCAGAAATATAATTTTTAAAGACAGGATATTAAAAGACACGGGCTTTAGAATTTGACAGAAAAACTATTTCTCATCAGCTCTTAAGCGGTTGATTTCCTGAAAGTTAGTTGTCTGTCCACACCGAATGAAAATTTTTCAAAGCCTGCCCTCTAGAGCGCATACCACAATCCTGACATTCCTTTGAGTACCAAGAAAATGCAAACCAAGCTAGAGGGCTACACATACCCGAGAATCTCTGTGATTTAAAGGAGACTAAACTAAGGAAGCTGCTTTTCCACCTGCATCTCCTTCTGTAGGTCCTCATTCCTAGCACATTGGCTGCGATTGTTCCTTTCTGACCTCCAGTACCGCCAGGGGCTCTCTGGCTAATCTGGCCATCTTTCTACATTAGTAAATCTCCAAGAAAGGGACAGAAAATGTTGATGAGCAAATGGCTGCACTCCTGAGTATTCTGGACAATATTCAGAATGTCGCCTCTCAGGATTCAAACCTTGACTTTCAATAAGTAATGCCAAATTAGTAAGCTTAATTTTAGATAGCTTTGGGTACAGCCTGCTCAAATTCAATCAATGGATGGCAAGTACCTCCTGTTGTGGTCTTCTTTGCAAGACTATAGACTCTATAATCAAGAGACCTGGATTCAAAACCTGGCTATGCCACTTAGCCATACAACACTGATCAAGTCACTTCTCTGAGCCTTGCACTCCTCATCCACAGATTATTCTTACCAGGAGGATCAAACAGCACTGTACAATACAAAGCTTTCATGTGGGCAAACAAGCTAATTCATGTAAAGCATTTAGGGCAGGGTTTAGCATGCGCTTCAAGATGCTTGGGAGACTGCTTGGAGAGGTCTCCCGTTACTACAAAGAACTAGGCTCAGCTCTGCTCAGGTTACAGGAGAAGAGAAACACTGACTGTGCTTAAGGAGTGGGGGAGAAATAAATCAGTGACATCAATAAACATGACATTTTGAGTGGGAATGGAATCACATCAAACCAGGAAGTTAGC